>QLPG01004220.1:0-17170 GCA_003314385.1 Gomphus sp. MG54
TTGTCGTCGTTGTGCAATCACCGTCTTCAGATGGCGCCAGTGAAGTCGTCACTGGCGTCAAGTTGAGTAGTACCATGCTGTGTTTCAAGGGACTGCAATATGAATAAGTTAACTCAGGGCAATTGGCACCATCACGGTTCATACTGCAACTTACAGTGGCATATGAGCCGATCACTCTTTCAACAGCAGTCAAGTGGCGAGTAACGCCCTAGTTGTGACATGATTGAAGAGTGGTCACAACATGAGATGTCAATGTCTGCAACAAGTACGACGCCAACACATTCCAGTCGATTTCCAGTACGATCGACGACGACGACGGAAGACGGTTTCTCGACGAGTCCGCGACAAAGAACTTCACCAAATCCATTCACCAACATTGAAGAGTGGCCCTAATGAGGGTCTGCAGTGGCAGTGTGAGTGGGGTGCCAGATGGAACTCATGATAAACCTATGAGTAGAGGTGATGGTGGTTAAGGGAAGAGCGTTGAAATGGTGGAGAGGAACTTGATTGTCAGCTTAAAAAGGCTGGTGATTGTCGTTGTTTGCTCCCTAGAGAAGCGAATCTTAATATCTGGAAGCCCTTATTGATCGGGATTTGTTATAATTGGTTTGACGATATAGAAGCGCTGGGCACATGACAAGTTTTCAATACCAAGTCGCTTCAGCCGAATGTATTCGGACCATATTTCAGCCTTTATAGCGTCAACCATGCATAGTAAGCTGTTGATATGTGCTCGCTCTTGAAAAACGCCAAAGTCTGCAGCAGCATGCTTTCCTTGACCTTGAGCAAGTGGGTGAGACAAGGGGCTGATCAACTCACAAAACAGACAGGAAAATAGCGGCAACAAGCAGCAAATTCCCACGATTCTCATGCCAAGCTGTAAGAATAGAAATAAGGTTCAACTGCTCTGACAGCGTTCGAGCCCTTCTTCCAGATACCCCTTCCAGATCCCCCTTCCAGATACCCCTTCCAGATACCACTTCCAGATACCACTTCCAGATACCCCTCCCTTCCTCCCTCATGATGGCTGGATAAGATCCAGCAAGTACATTTGATGCATTTGACACCGTCAGGAAGGACAGGAACAGTCTCTGGCTCACTCCAAAGCTGTAGTGTAGTTGAGAATGATACTATCATATAATGGCAGTCAAGCAGTGAAAAATAAACCGGCTCTGGTCTGATTTTGAACAAAAGAGGTGGACTACATCTGTCAAGTGCACATACCAAGGCCTGGTAGTTTGGCAGTGCTGACCAAGTATCCAGCTGGTGACCAAGCAACATACTTAATACACCGTCCCCGGTTCGGCACATCCCTCATTCCCATTCCTCATCCCCATTCCTTACCTACCTTATCCTACTCACCAACCCAATAATCCTACCCGTTCCACCCCTCGTCCTTTGACCCATCTTACCTTGGGACATCTTATCCTTGTCTTAACTTTGGCTATGACCCCCTTGTTTTATAATCGGCCACTCCCTATTATCCTCTCCTTGGCCACATTCCTATTATTCTATCTTCATTGTCCCATCCCTGTTTACATTCCTTCATTCTAATTATACTTGTTGTGGACAATACCTACATGCCCTGCATACCTTATTGTCCCACATTCCTTATTCCACATGTCGCTTCTTAACCTATATAAGTAGGACATGCATGTACGTATTTTCTCATTCTGGGTATCGACTAGGCTTAGGCCCTTCTACCTTCTTCCCCTCTTGTTATAGCCCATACCTCCAACAACCCCCACAACCACCCCTCCTTATTCTGAGACCTTTCCGACCGAAAGGACGAAGGACTGTTTTCCGTAATCTCCGTTCCCGACAAGTCCGACCCAGAGTCCACTGTCCGCTTCCGATCCCGTCGCGTCCGAGACACCACCCCCAAGTCCGTCCCCGACCGAGACTCAATACTTTGATAACCGACGCGCAGGACATTCGCATACCTCGCTCCCTTGTTCTCCCTTTTATATTGACCCCCTTGTACTTCCTTCTCCCTTGTTTTATTACCGGCAAAAGATAGTACAAGACAGTCGCATGTATATAGTCTCCCAGTCGACTAGACTGTTCGCTAGTATGAATATCATCTTAGTCCACCCAGTTCCAGCTCACTCCGGTGAATCTCCTTCTCCTCTCCGAAATTAGGGACAGACGATCGAGGAGGGCGCAACACACAAGTTGAAGCCAAGTCCCTTCGACCTCGAACACCTCAGTGACCGGATTGATCTCTTCCACGACCTACCCTAAATTTCTGGCGCCTCCGTCTCCGTCCGTAGTCCGTCCGACCCCGGTCTCGGTCTTCGGCCCCGTTACGGACCTTCGCACTAGCCCGGAAAACCCCTTCGAAAGTACTAGCTAAGCACCTGACACGCGGACTTAACACCTCTGCTAAGTCCTCAACTTGGGCCGGCATCATCAGCATCCTCCCAAGTATCTGTCTGTTGCAAATTAGTGGCACACATGGCAAGTAGGGCGCAACACACGAGTACGTTAAAGCCAACACCACTACTCTTGGCCTGCAGGACTTGGCCATTGTCTGCCCGACCCCTCGGCAGTACCGAAGTCCGTCAGTACCTGAAGCTTGACAACATTGGAAACCTTCTCTTGAGTTGGGTCCAAAACTTATGATTACTGTTGTGTGTGATCAATGGTGCAGGCCATCTGGCACTAGATAGACTTATGTTTGTGCATGAGTAGAAATGAAGCAAAAGACATGTCATTAGCATGGTCATAACCCTATATTCACAAAGATGGTACCTCTTGAGTTTGGTATAGAAAATGCCCAGCCAATAGTCTATTGGAGCAACTATACAGTGTAAGTCCTTAGTGCAAAAGCTAAAGGCTGTAGCTATATAGGGTGCCTTTACACATAGCATGTAAAATATGAAAAACATAGGAAAAATTATCTACCATGTGACAACATTGTCACTGTCTCTGCAGTTGTTTTGGGCAACAAGGGATATGCCATTTACAATGTTACAACACTCCCCCACACTCGAAGCACCTAAAAGTCCTAGGCTGATATCAGGGAACAATGTTGTTCTTGTGGGAGTGATCTCCTGAAGAGGTTGGCAAGATTGTTTTTGGTACCAACATTGTTAACTGCAATTGTCTTGTCTGCAATTGTAAGGGCAACAACCCCTGTGGCACCTATGGACTGTCACACAGTGCCTACTGAGAAGGAATTTCCTAAGAGGAAAACCTGGGCCCCTTGCTAATGAACTATATACTCTATACCCTGTGTCTACACTCTGCTTCTTCAATATATCTTACCCTCCAGTTGGGCCTGGAGTTATGCAAATCCAGATGCCTGTGAGCTAGACTCCTGGTACTTGGTCTCAGATCTTAGGCCTTCAGTTTGGTGTATGATAGAAATGGCCATTGCTAGTTTGAACTTAAGGGGAATATACCTCAAGTCCTCCCTCACCTAGGCTTATTTACCCCTTTGATCCTCAGCCCCTTGCCTCCTTATTCCACTCCTTGCCCCATCCTATCAAGGGCATATCCTCTATCACTTAGAGGTCTAGAGGGTGCTGAAGGTTCTCAGGTTTCAGCTTGAGCCCTTGGTCTGTTTTGTGGGCATCTAGGCTAACCCCTCCAGACTCAGTTCAGTATATGGAGCAGGTCATCCCCTGTATTAAGAATGCAAGTGGCAAGGTTCTTAAGTAAAACTTGGTGAGGTAGAGGTTTGGAGTAGGGCTTGGCTTCGGCTTATATGCTGTGCTGTCCAGATCTTGCTGAATCTCTAATTTGAAAGGTCCAAGTTTCAGGAGTGAGTGAGGTAATTCTTAGTTGATTTTCTGACTACAGAATGACTAATTTACATGTATATTATATACTAAATATGTATTTCAAATATTAATCAGGATTAGTAATTGAGAACAAGGGGAATTACAAATTGGGAGGAGATCCCCAGTTCACAGAACAAGGGGATCAAAACTACAAGGGGACAAGCAAATTTTATGACAAAGGTGCTGAAGGATCTGAGTAGAATCCAAGCAGGATCTTGATGTATGCCTATAATGGGGAAATGGGGAATAGAGTTGAAATAAGTAAATGTAATAATAGAGTGGAAATGAATAAGCACTTATCAGAAGAGCAAGGTGAAGTGAGCAAGGTTTGGACTAATGAATTGAGGGCATAGTTTCCAATTTGAGGGCTGAAGCAAGGTGGCAGAAAGGGTGGTGGATAAGAAAGGCAGAAGGGCAGGGTTTAATTGAAAAAGAAATGCTCCCATATGCTTTGAGCAGAAATAACAATAGAGATAAGTTTGGTGAGGTCATGACACCCTGACATCACCTGTAATGGCTGTTAAGGATTTAACATTCAGCCCAAACATCTCTTCCTTGCATCACTGGCAACCAGGACCTTATTGTCAGAGGACAACTTGTTTATTCTCTTTTTCTTCTCTTTATTCCTTGTTTATTCCTTATTTCCCTTATCCTTTTTACTTTTGTCACTTCTCTAATCATTCTTTTATTTTCCTTCTTCATCTTCATATTATAATCCCTTTTCCTTTATCCTCTTTTGTCTTCTTTGCTAGCTGTGACAGGTTTGTTATGTCACAATCACAGTAGCCATACAGTTGCTGCTTAGTTAAGGGGATCCTTAGTTGTTTCTCTTCAAGACCTTCCCACCAGTATCTGATAGTATCTGTAGGTAAACTTAGGGTTTGAGTCCTTGGGTTAGGCCCTAGGTAGGTCATAGGGCTAGGTGGTGTCCCACTGTTGGCCTTCCAGCAGGTACTGGAATCAGTACCTGAGTAGGTTACCCTGACACTTGTGGTATTAGAGAGGGTTTTAGTTCTATTCATTATTATTTCTAATAACTGCCTTTGGTAGGAGTTTCAATTTACCATTATGTTTTGCAGTTGTATAACTCTGTAACCTCAGCTATTTTCTAAGAGACTGAGGTACAAGTCTGTTATAGTCCATATCCCAGATCGATCTAACTTTCAACTGTGCTTGTCAAGTACATGTACCAAGTATCAGGTAACTCAGTAGTGCCAACTAAACAATCAGTCCAATTCCACATGCAAGTGACCAAGCCACACACATGTCACTTGGTACGTTGGTCTTGGCTTGGCACATTTATCATCTACATTCTCTGTTCCTATCCCTCATCCACTCTTCCCCACTTATTATCCATTAATCCCCACCCCATTTATTCTTTATTTCTCAGCACATTTTATCTTGGGACATTTCTTTATTGTTTTATCCTCAGCCATGATCCTATTGTTTTATATTCGGTCACTTTCTATTATCCTATTCTTGGCCACACTTTTATTATCTTATTTTCATTTGTTCTATTCCTGTTTACATTCCTTTATTCTATTCTTGATCATTGTGGACAATACTTTCACATGCTCTGCATACCTTATTATTCTCCATTCCTTATGCCACTAGTGATTGGCATGGGTAACCCCCAGGTATTTGGTGCCT
The DNA here is from genome assembly GCA_003314385.1 of Gomphus sp. MG54. Taxonomy (NCBI): domain Eukaryota; kingdom Fungi; phylum Basidiomycota; class Agaricomycetes; order Gomphales; family Gomphaceae; genus Gomphus; species Gomphus sp. MG54. The sequence goes on from QLPG01004220.1 coordinate 5,439, forward strand.
ACCTGTACCCATACCCGAGAATACCTGTACCCTTAGTAATAGGTACAGGTACCTACAGGTTCAATGGGTATTGCTTTTACCTGTGACCCACAATGGGTATTGGTCTTACCTGTAACCCACAAGGGGTATTGCACTTACCTGCCACCTACAATGGGTATGAATTGACCCAATACTGAAATTTAATATATTTTCTTATTATAAAAATTCAGAATCTATAAAATATTATCCATAATAGAATCCCAACCCATAGTATGCTCCTTCTTAGGATCAGTGACCTTATCCCCTAATGCAGCCTTGATATCAGCATCCTTTACCAAACCAAGTGTGCTCCAAGAACTGATACACATAAGGACTCGAGTTGTCTGAGCTGAAAGTCAGTTCTGAATATAGGGCAAAACAAGAAGGCCTGGGCTGAATACATGTTCAACAGCAACAGTTGTAGCTTTAAAATTTTATTAGAATTGAAAGAATATAACAAATAATTTCATAAAAAGTTACTTACCAGATAATCTTAGGCCATGCATGATAGATAGGGAAAAGTGGACCTCCTCTCATACCACCAGGTGAGAGTATCTGTTACATTCTCCACATCAGGGCTTCCCAGGAGTCAGGATGGGGCTACTAGCAATTCCAATGCAAACAGTATCCTACCTCAGGTGTACCCAGGTACACATCTGCCTTAGGTATAGACAACATACACATAGAGGCAAATACACCTGGGCTTCCCAGGAGGCAGGATGGAGCTACCAGTAACCCCAATGCAAACAGCATCCTACCTCAGGTGTACCCAGGTACACATTTGCCTTAGGTATAGACAACATACACATAAAGGCAAATGTACCTGGGCTTCTCAGGAGGCAGGATAGAGCTACCAGCAACCCCAATGCAAACAGCATCCTACCTCAGGTGCACCCAGGTACACATCTGCCTTAATTATAGACGATATACACACAGAGGCAAATGTACCTGGGATTCCCAGGAGACACAAGATAGGGCTATCAGCAACCCCAATGTAGTCAGGGTCAGGATTGGTCATGTACAGCCCAAGCAAGAGCTGACTGCTCTGCCTGGATGTACACATTGCAACTAAAAACCCAAAAGCAAAAGGACTCAAGAAGGGGCTGACTATCATTGAACAAGTGTATTAGACAGGCTTTAGCGACTAAAAGATATGAAGGCCTGCCGATGAATCCTAATGTCCAGAGATTCAGCTTTCAAACAAATTCTGGGTGAGATGGGTGAAACAAAAATAATTACGGTGTTACACCTTCCACACTTGCAGATGAAATGGGAACAGATCAGTCATGACATAGAGGCCCTGCATAAACATTGAAAGGTCTGGTGGAAATGCCTGCTTACTTGGACATACAGTGACTTGGGGACAAGTTCTAATGCAAACTATCAGAACTTGCTTCCATTAAAACAAGATCACTTACCCAAAGAATGTGGTCAGGCACAACATCGCTGTATAGGGAGCATTGTTGATTGAGGGGATGGCAGCCTTCACTTGAGCCTCCAGTGGCTAAACATGATTCCTTATAAAACTCAGCTAAATCATTGATGAGTGAAAATAGTGTCAATGGCTCTGGACTATGATGGGCTCAAGTTATGCAATCCTAGACCAAGTATTGAAAGAATGTACACATTGAGAAACTTGCACAGCCTCTCCCACCCTTCTCCCATCTTGTACACAAGTAATTTCTCTGTGGGAATGAGATGTTTGACTTATTCATTGTGATCTATGAACTTGTTATAGCCTATGCTTTCAGCAACCCACACTAACCCCCACAACCACCCACCTCTGTTCCAAGACCTTTCCAACTGAAAAGACGAAGGATTGTTTTCTGTAGTTCCCGTTCCCAACAAGTCCGACCGAGAAACCGTGTTCCCACTCCTGTTCCCATCACGACCGAGACACCATCCCCGAGTCCATCTCCAACCGAAGACTTAATACTTTGATAACCGACACGCAGGACCATCGCGTACCTCACTCCCTTGTTTTCTCTTTTATATTGACCCCTTGTACTCCCTTTCTCCTTGTTTTATGACCGGCAAAGATAGTACAAGGATAGTCGCATGTATATAGTCTTCCAGTCGACTGGACTGTTTGCTAGTACAAATATCGACTTAGTCTACCACCTAGTTTCCGATTCATTTCCGGTAAACTCCCGTCTCCTTTCCGAAATTAGGGACAGACGATCGAGGAGGGCACAACACATAAGTTGAAGGCAAGTCCCTTCGACCTCGAACACTTCAGTGACCGGATTGAACCAATCCATGACCGACCCTAAGTTCCCGGTGCTTCTGCCTCCGTCTATGGTCCGTCCAACTTCCGTCTTCGGTCCTTGGCCCCGTTACGGACCTCTACGCTAACCCGGATAGTCTTTTCGGAAGTACTAGCTAAGCACCTGACACGCGGACTTAACAGAAGTCCTGTTATGTGTGTATACAAAGACAGCCTTCGTGATACTTCTCTGCATCCCAAGAGACAGTTAGAGAATTATAGAAAGAAAAAAATCAAAACTGTACTGTCATGATATTCCTCCAACCACTTGGTCTACACCTTGTTAAGACCTGTCTTGTTAGGGAGTTGTATCGTATGCATTTGTATACGACATGTATGCACCATATATGCACACATATAACATCTGTCGTATGCATTTGTGTATGACATGCACATGCCACATGTGGCTGATGTTGGGTGTGGGGTAGCATGGCGCAGTGGGCAGGCCGATGGAGGGTATGTGTATATAGTAGCATCTGGTCTACTTGGCCAACATTGGGTATGTAGTAGCATCTGTCTGTCGAAGGTTGGTAGCATTGTGCAGTGGGCAGGCCGACAGAGGGTATGTGTATGTGGTTTGACACCAAGCTGATGTAAGCAAGGTTGGCACTGAACTTCGATTACATCAGCCACAAAATATTTTAAATAAAATTCTGATTTTTTAAAATATGAAAATATATTGATTTTGAGTAGTCACATAACCAGGGTGTGGCTGGGCTTAGATAATAATTTTGCTTACAAAGTGCTGACTAAAAATCTGCATCAAACCTGCCTACGGGTATGGGTTTGGGCTAGGTTGGCAATCCTGACCCTGACCCTTATCCATGTGGGTTTCCAATACCTGTGCCAATCACTATATACCACCCTGTTCTACATCTCACTTCTTAACCTATATAAGTAGTGAATGTACATAGATAGTTCTTCACTCTGAATATCGACTAGGTTTATGCTTTCTTGTCTTTCCTTCTCCTGTCTGAAGTCCTTTACTTGGGCCAGCACTCTTGGCACTCTCCTGGGTTTCTCTTCTATTCCAAATTAGTAGCACACATGAAAAGTAGGGTACAGTGTATGAGTACATTGAAGCCAAGGCACTCCAATTGGTCTACAGGACTTGGCTGATTCCTGCCAGCATCATGAAGTTGGCACTATTGTAATAGCACTCAGCCTACACATTGTCAGCAGTACCAGTGCCTGACAGGACTACCACTCCACCCTTCTCTGATGATGTTCTGACCATGCTCTTAAGAAACCAATCATCCACCTATCCCTCTGGGATCCTACAGTCTTACAATCCTGCAATTCTGCCATCCTGAAGTTCTGTGGTTCTGTTTCTACGACAGGCATATCTGGGTTTCCTGAGTAACTTGTTCCCCTTGTTCTTCATTTTCTGTTTGCCCCCTTGTATTTTCCCTTTCCCTTGTCTTTTGACTAGACAGTAGAAAATATAAGATAGTCTATATATATAAACCTCCAGTCAACTGGACTGTTTACTAGTTCAAATATCGACTTAATTTGCATCTTAGTTTTCTGACTTAGTTTCCAACCTAATTTAGACTTAGTCTCCCTTTTTTTTGCAGGACTGTCTGGCCTAGGGAATAGGACCGGTTAGGCTAACCCACATGGGTCACTGGGTCAGGTGCCCCTGGGTTTGGGTGCGGGTCAAGCCAAGAGCACCTGTGACCCAGCCTAACCTGCCCCCTCAACTATGTATGTGTGCATGCACACACGTACCACATGACCATGCCATATGCGTATGCGTATGACATGCATGCGCCGACACAAATGCGCCATATGTGCACGCGTAGACACCAACGTGCTGTATGCGCACACAACAATACCAATATGCCCACACCAATGCGCCAATACCAACGCGCCATCCGTGTACACACTGATACCAATGTGCCATATGCACATGCGTATGACATGCATGCGTGCAGTGTATTTGTGTCATATGTCACATGTGCATACGGCACATTCATGTCGTACATCGTGTGCACATACGGCGCATTTGTATCACATGTCGCATGTGTGTATGGCACGTTCGTGTCACACGTCACATGTGCATATGGTGTGTTCGTATTGTACATTGCATGTGCATACAGTGCGTTCGTGTCATACATCGCATGTGCATACAGTGCGTTCGTGTCGTACGTCGCATGTGGGTATGGTGTGTTTGCGTCAGCACATGTGGGTACGGCATGCACCTGACACCTGTTGACCCATGGGAAAAAACCCATGGGTTGATGGGTTCGGGTTTCCCATGGGTCAGGTGCAGGTCACCCACATTTGACCCATGGGTGACCCATGCTGTTCCCTAGTCTGGCCTGGCTTAAGCCTGAAAACATTAATTTATATGTGTTGGAAAACTCATTTTATATAATTATGGTAAACCATATTAAGCTGATGACTTGTATTCATTTGCATGGAAACAAGACTCATCTTGAAAGTTAAGAATGATTTCTTTCTTGCCATCCTGCAATGTTGGAGGAATTCTGATAATGAACCTTTGTCAGGCACCAAAAATGCTGATGATGTGTGAGCCAAGTACTAGTGCAATAGTACTGACTTTATGATGCTGGTGGGGAATCGGCCAAGTCCAGTAGACAAATTGGAGTGGCTTGGCTTTAATGTACTCATGTGTTGCATCTTACTTTCCATGTGTGCTACTAATTTCAGAGAGAAGAGGGAACTTGGGAGAGTGCCAAGAGTGTCAGCCCAAGTAAGGACTTCAGACAGGAGGAAGAGAGGCAAGAGGCATATGCCAAGTTGATATTCAGAATGGGGAACTATCTACATCCATGTTCTTCTTATATAGGTTAAGAAGCAAATGTAGAACAGGGTGGCATAAGATATGAAGAAGGGGATAAAGTATAGAGAGCATGTGGGAGTATTGTCCACAATGCTCAATAATAGAACAATAAACACAAACAAAAATAGAACAATAAAATGTGGCTGAATATAAAATAATAAGAGTGTGACCGAGAATAGTAAAATAGAGTGTGACCAAATATAAAACAATAGGGTCATGACTGAGAATAAAACAATAGAAATGTCCCAAGGTGGAACAGGTCAGGAATGAAAGAATAAACAGGTTGGGAGTAGTGGATGATAAATAAAAGGAACATGAGTGATGAATAAAGTAGAAGATGTGAATGATAAATGTACCGAGCTGAGACTGATGTACTAAGTGACTTGGGAAAGACTTGGTCACTTGTGCTGACAGTAAAGTGGTTGATCTCAACTATGTTACAAATTCGACTCCAATGGCACTCATCCCATATCACCTTCACTGTCACCATATCGCACAGCCAACCATTCTATTTAGCACTCCAATCTTCAGACTCCCAATTTGTCATCATGTCTTCTTTAGAGCTCATCCCCATGCAATGCTACAACACCCAGGACACACACATCCAGGCAGAACCATTAACATATCTTTATCTTTGTATACCTCCTCCAGGGTATCTTCTACTTCTGAGACTTCGAAAGCTTCTTTAATAGTTAATTTGACTTGCTCTAGTATTCCCGAGTTTCCTTTAGTTACGTTCTTAGATTGTGGTTCTTCAGACTATTTTATTAAATCACAAGTTGTGCAAAAATATTCTTTGCCTACTAACTCTGTTCCTCTTATTCTGTTGAAACTATTTGATGGTTTTACTAACTCTGTTATGACTCAGACTACTACAATCCCTATCCTATTTCTGACTGGAAAACTTTAGAATGTTACTTTCTATATAACATCATTGGACAGCAGTTGCTGTTGGAGATCCCTTACACTTTTATACCCTGTATACTGCAGTAAACCAATAAAAAAAAGCATTAAAATACTAAAGTACAAAAACATGACTGACTTCCTCTTGTACCATTAGTATTATAATTAATTAGCTTTGGAATGCTAATTCAATTTGTCTCTTGTATTCAAATATTCCTAATAGTATTTTCTTAACCTTCCTGGTGCTTCACAAAGCTCCCCAATCCTCCCATTACATTTAATACTATTTACTTTGTTCACCACCGAAGGTTTGGCCCTATTTTCAAACTCCGCTGGCCAGTTCATCGGACTGCAGAAGGATTCAAGCCCAGAGCCAAGTTACCGGATTCTCCATAGAAACACACTAAATATTAGCCTGAGACACCCCTGTCTCATACAAATATTATAGTGAGACACTATATTGTCCCTGCATAGTCTCTGCCCTTAGTTACATACCTAAATCCCGTCTAAATTTCCCTTTTTATTGCTAAATAAGGGAAATAGTTAGAAATAGATTCAGGAACTTCTACAAGCTTCCAGCACCTTCTATCACTTTCTGTAAAGTGCCACCAGGTTCTGGAAGGCTTTCCTTATTTAGATAGATTAGTCAGGAAATAGTTAGCTTACTAATCAACCTGTAAATTAATATAAAAGGAGGCCTTCTTGCCCTCTTTTGAAGCAATCAATTCATCTTATCTCCTTACACTTGCCAGTGTGACATTGTGACTCAGTACTCTTAGTCAGCTGTTGATAGTCCAGCTCCTAGGTTTACCTAATAATAATACTGTTGATTGTCCGGTATTATTGTTATTTCTCATATATTAATACTGTTGATTGTCCGGTATTAGTATTAGATTCAGTATAAGTAGTTGATTGTCCTGCTTAGTAAAACTGATTCTACAGAGTGAGATTGTTCTGTTGATTGTCCAGTTCAATTGCATCTCTACCTCTGAGGGTTTCTAATCAGTTTCTGATTAAAAACTCTTTTGTCTCTTGAGATTACTTTACTGTAATTTCTATCTCGGCCTCCCCTCATTTTAGAGTGCATTGACTGGGTAATCCGTTCAGTCCACTTACTTCCTCTTTCCTCTAAGTGCATTCCCTTTCATTGGAATATCTCTGGACCCCTAAGTGTCCTGAACCTACAGACTTTGATAGTCTCATTCATTGCTGCTAAAAAATGTATCACTTTCTCGTTGTATTAACTTGCTAGAGTTATTACACAGTTTGTGACCAAGGTACAAATATTAAATTATTTCCGGAGTTGTGCTGCAGCAGGGTTTGAAACTCTTCTTTGTCTCACTTAACTTCACACAGTGCTTGACTGAAGTGTTATATCTTTGACACCAAGGTCTTGTCCAGGTTCCAAAACAGTTGCTCTGCAGTACTCAGCTTCAACTGGCTCACCTACTATAATCCATTGATTGACTGGGTATTGGGCAGTATGACTTTCAAGACTGCAAAACTGACCACTGTTCGACCCCTCAGGCCTCACACACTACTTCACAGTCTAGCACCCTGCTTCCAACCAATCTGTTGCCATCTCTGAAGTTGGAAGCACCACAGATAGCTCTAGTTAACACAGAAGCATTTGTTCACACCTGCAAACTAGAAGGTTCACAAGCTTTTCAACTCAACCTCACAGATCTCGACAAATACACTCAAGGCTCTACTACAGTTGACTCTTACAACAACCTGGATAGTATTATTTAGTAAACAGCATGGTAATACACTAGCACCCCATAGACCTTACGACCTCAAGATCAACCTTGAGGATGGCACTTCACCCCCTCTTGGCCTCATCTATTCCCTCTCAGTATCTGAACTCCAATCCCTATGAGATTTCATTGACAAACACCTCAACATGGGCTTCATTCAACCCTTGTGTTCGTCACACAGTGCCCCAGTACTGTTTATATACAAGAAGGACGGCTCCCTGTGACACTGCGTAGACTTTCATGGGCTAAACAGAATTATAAAGAAGGACCTTTATCCACTTCCCCTTATTTCTGACCTCTTAGATGCCCCCAAGAAAGCTCATATATACACTAAAATCTACCTCTGACATGCTTACCATCTCATTCGAATTGCCATAGCTCTAATGCCCACCAGCGAATAACCTGTAGCTCGTTGGATAACTGTCAAGCCTGCAACACCGAGCCCCGACTCACTCGGGAATACCGACCAACCGGCCCTCACCCGCATTATCTCGCACCACCGCGTGGCCTCGGCTCGGTACATCCGGTACATCGTATGGACCACTCCCCTCGTACACCCCCTTTCATTGTTCCTTCACCCCCCTATCCACTCCTTTACCCGTTTCCCCCGAACAACATGACGGCCACTCATTGTCCTGGCCACTGCCATTGTTTTATCTTAGGCCATCCTCTATTGTTCTATTCCCGCCCACCATTTCATTATCTTATTTTCAGCCATACTCTATTATTCTAATACCGCTTACCTTCCTTATTCTATTTCTGATCACTGTGGACAATGCCTCCATATGGTTGCCTCATACCTTATTGTTTCCATTCCTTACGCCACCCTGTTCCACATCTTGCTTCTTAACTATAAAAGTAGCGGGATGTATGTAGATAGTTCTTCACTCAGAATATCAATTGATTCGCACCCCTTTGTCCGCTCTCTATTTCTAAAGTCCTTCGCTCGAGCCGACGCCCTCGGCATCCTCTCAAGGCTCCTTTCACTATCCAAATTAGTGGCATGCACGGAACAGCAGGGCGCAACGCAAGAGCACGTTGAAGCCTAGCCACCCCGTAACAGTTTGCAGGACTTAACCAATATCTCAGCGTCACCGAATCTTGACAATAACTCCAACTAGCAAATTGAAAGACATGTACTGACACCCTCCAGGATGTGTTTTTAGTGCCGGTATCCGTCTGCATTCTGCAATCAACCATAATTCTTTCCTGTGTGTGCCCTATAACTGTCTGTCAGTCACTAATTCCTGTGGACTGCCCTAGAATAGCAATTTGCTACGGTATTATGCAAACTTTTTATGTGGTATAGGAGAGTCTTAGCTCTGCAACTGCCGATAGTGTGGCTGAAAGTGAAAGGAGAACTTCTACTGAAGGAGGATGTGTACATGCAGCTGCTACGCGGCCGAAATCCAAGCCCCCGAATGACGAATGATGAGACTCTGCCACATGATATTCGATTGTGAATCCCAAGTACCTAATCCCCGAGTTTTATGTTTGACCAGACGAGACTGATTGGAAATACAGTATCTCTGAAGTGTCCATGGTGCTCTTTTCAAATATATCATCTGGCACTCATACCCTCCGGAACCCTCCTGTACCAAGGGTTCTTGGGTAGTGCCACTTCCGAGAAGTACATATAGACAATTTCACAACACACAAAATGAATGGAAGAAGGCCATTAGGACTTGTTATGGATCCTTTGAGTGGCTTGTCATGCCATTCAGTTTATCTAACACTGTCAGGTATTGGTAATGCCAATGATACATGGCCAAGTACTATATTAATAGTGCCAACTTCACGATGCTGGCAGGAAGCGGCCAAGTCCTTCAGGCCTGTTGGAGTGGCATGGCTTCAACATACTTGTGTGTTGTGCCCTACTTTCCATGTATGCCACTGATTTGGAACAGAAGAGATACTCAAGAGAGTGCCAAGAGTGTCAGCCCAAGTAAAGGACTTTAGACAGAAGAAAGGAGAGCAGGAAGGCATAAATCTAGTTGATACTCAGACTGAGGAACTATGTACATGCATTCACTACTTATACAGGTTAAGAGGTGGAATGTGGAATAAAGGTGGCATAAGACATGGAGAAAAGAATAAGGTATGGAGATAATGTGGAAGTATTGTCAATAGCAATCTAGAATAGAACAATAAGGTATAGAGGAGAATAAAACAATGAGATATGACGGATAATAAACAAGTAGGGGTGTGAGTGAAAATAGAACAATAAAAGGTGGCCGAATATAAAACAATAGGGCCAAAACTGAATGATAAATGAATAGTGAATATCCTGAGGGGAAATGGGCGATGGGAAGGATGGAGAATGAAAGAATAATAAAGAATAGAAGGGATGGGATGAGGAAAGTGAACCAAATGATGAACTGAATGTACTGAGCCGAGACCATGTACTAGTGAGGAATGACTTGTCACTGGTGTGTGGGATTAAACGGTAAAGGTCATTTGGTTGGTGCTACTGAATGAACCAGAGCTCAGTATTGTGGGCTTGACAAATGCCCCTGCTGCTTTTCAGCGCTTCATGAATGATATTTTTGGCAATCTATTAGACAATTGCACCATCGTCTATTTGGACAACATCCTCATCTATTCCAATGATGAATTTTGGCATATTGAACATGTTCACAAAGTTCTTTGATGATTACACAAACACAACCTTTACGTTTGAGAAGACAAATACTCCTTCCACCAAACATCTGTCAAATACCTCAGATATATCCTATCAACCAATGGTCTTATGATGGCAGAAGACAAAGTCGAATGCATCACTCAATGACCTGAGTCACGTAAAGTCAAAGACATCCAATCTTTCCTCGGATTTGCAAACTTCTATCAACGATTCATTCACAACTATTCCTCTATTATGACTCCCCTTACTCGACTCACTCGCAAGGGTAGCATGGAACTGGAGTGAGGAGTGTAGAGATGTATTTAATAAGCTGAAACTGGCATTCTGTCAAGTACCGTACCGAGAACATGTCTATTCGGCAATGCCGACCGAGCAATCACCCTATATCCACGACCAAGTACCTGCGTTGTGTGCATGACACTTGGTACACCAGTTTCGGCTCGGCACATCCACCGTCCACACTCCCTGTCCCCACCCCTCAACCCCTTTTACCTCGGGACTTCCTGTCCTTGTACTATCCTCGGTTACAAACCTTGTCTTATAGTCTGGCACCTCCTATTGTCCTATCTTTGGACACATTCTATTATCCTGTCTTTGATTGTTTTATCCCCGTGTTGCATTCTTTATTCTAATTTTATTCATTGTAGACAATAACCACATGCTCTGCATACCTTATTGTCCCACATTCCTTATTCCACATGTCGCTTCTTAACCTATATAAGTAGGACATGCATGTACATATTTCCTCATTCTGGGTATCGACTAGGCTTAGGCCCTTCTACCTTCTTCTCTTCTGTTAAGTCCTCGACTCGGGCCGGCATCCTCAGCATCCCCCCGAGTACCTGTCTGTTGCAAATACAGTGGCACACACAGCAAGTAGGGCGCAACACATAAGTACGTTGAAGCCAACGCCACTACTCTTGGCCTGTAGGACTTGGCCATAGTCCGCCCGACCTTTTGACAACACCCCTCGGCAGTACCGAAGTCCGTCAGTAACCGACGCTTGACACATTCACATCTGCCCCCATCTTACCTCATTGGACTCATGATCTGCCCTTGATTGTGGAGACAGATGCTTCAGATTATGCTTTAGCAGCTATACTCTCTCAACACATCCCAGACAGTGAGCTTCATCTGATTGTATTGCATTGCTGCACTTTCACTTCCCCTGAATTCAACTACGATGTTCACAATAAAGAACTGCTCATGATTTTTGAAGCTTTTCAAAAGTGGTGTCACTACTTGGAAGGTTCCACTGAGCCCATCAATGTCATCACCGATCATAAGAACTTGGAGTACTTTTGCATGACCAAGTTGTTGACTAGACATCAAGCTAGG
>QLPG01004223.1:0-19954 GCA_003314385.1 Gomphus sp. MG54
ATAAAAGGGAAATATGAATGTTCAGAATGATACTGTCCTTCATGTCTGAAGCTTCACAGCCATGACCCTATTGTTTTATATTCAGTCACTTTCTATTATCCTATTCTTGGCCACACTCTTATTTTCTTATTTTCATTGTTCTATTCTCGTTTATATCCCTTATTCTATTCCTGATCATTGTGGACAACACCTCCACATGCTCTCCATACCTTATTATTCTCTATTCCTTATGCCACTGTTAGGGAACAGGGGATGATCCCTTGATATTCTGATCACTTTCCAATTGGTTCAATATGAAGGAGTTCAAACCTCTCCTCCAAGGAATAATCCAACTTAAATCAGTCTCATCTGGACTATCCAAAAAAATTATAATGTTTTGGCTGGCCATTTAAAAGTGAATTACCTTCAAGTAATTAACTCTTAAATTATCAAGCTATTCAAGCCCAAGGAAAACCTCCAAAAATACTTATAATTTTCACTTATTTCTATTTGGACCCACAAGGACCCACAGCCAGGTGCCAGACAATTACATATGGAAAATGGTGCCAAACTGCTGGCTCAAGCACTCAAGACTCAATTGTACAACAAATTCCTGGGTTTACATAATAACTATTACACATAAGGTCAGCCCAGAAGCATGACTCACTTACTATTAATATTTCATGACTTGACCAGTCATGGGAATATGACTCATTAGTGACTACAGGGTGACTCATAACTTCCACAGGCTTCCAGGACTTTCTATTCCATTTGTTATGACTCGGTAAAGCTGAGGAGTCGGTCAAGTCCTGCAGACTGTTCGAGGTGGCTAGGCTTTAAGGTGCTTGTGCATTGTGCCCTGCTATTCTGTGTGTGCCACTGATTTGGACAGAAAAGAGACCCAGGAAGATGCTGAGAGTGTTAGCCTGAGTGAAGGACTTTAGACAGGAGAGAGGTGGACAAGGGGATGCAAACCAAGGTGATATTCAGAGTAAGGAACTGTCAAGTACACATACTAAGACCCAGTAATTTGGCAGTGCCAACTGAACAGCCATCCCATGTCCACATCCAAGTGTCCACACTGCATGCATATCACTTGGTATGCCGGTCTTGGCTCAGCACATCCACCACCCACATTCCTTGCCATTACCCCTCGCATACTCTACGCCACTCGTCATCCATTAATCCCACTACACCTACCCTTGACCTTCAATCCACCTCACCTCAGGACTTCCTGTCCTTGTATTATCCTTGGCCATGGCCCTATTGTTTCATAGTCAGGCACTCCCTATTGTCTTATCCTTGGCCACATTTGTATTATTATATCTTTTATTGTTCTATTCCCGTTTGCATTCCTTCATTCTAATTTTACTCATTGTGGACAATACCCACATGCTCTGCATACCGTATTGTCCTACATTCCTTATTCCACATGTCGCTTCTTAAATCTATATAACTAGGGCATGCATGTACATACTTCCTCATTCTGGGTATCAACTAGGCTTAGGCCCTTCTACCTTCTCCTCCTCTGTTAAGTCCTTTACTTGGGCTGGCATCATCGGCATCCTCCTGAGTACCCTGTCTGTTGCAAATCAGTAGCACACATGGAAGAGTAGGGTGCAACCCATGAGTACATTGAAGCCAAAGCTACTACTCCCAGTCTGTAGGACTTGGCTGATCCCATCTGACATCTTAGCATTCCCAAAGCTTGACAGTTCACAAGGCCTGACAGGAACTATCTACATGCATCTGCTACTTATATAGGTTAAGAAGCAAGATGTGGAACAGGGCAGTATAAGGAATGGAGAACAATAAGGTATGAAGAATCATACGGAGGTATTGTCTACAGTAATCAAGAATAGAATAGGAAATGCAAGTGAGAATAGAATAATGAAATATGGCTGAAAAATAGAATAATGAGAGAGTGGATGGGAATAGAACAATGGAAAGATGGCCAAAGATAAAACAATAGGGCTGTGGCTGAATAATAAATGAATAACAATTGTTCCTAAGGGAATCGGGTAAGGGAAGGAATGGGCAATGAGGGATTGGTGATAGATGGAGGATATGGGATGAGAGTGGTGAACCATCTGATGTACCAAATGTACCAAATGTACCAAGCTGGGGCCGTGAACTGGTGATGGAAGACTTGCCATTGATGTATGGGTAAGGGTTGGTTGGTTGGCATTGCTGAGGTAATGGGTAGTCGGTACATGTACTTGACACCATTCCACACCCTTCCATTGATTTTAGGAAAGTCTTGCCTTATTGGGGAGTTACATAATAAGCTTAGAATTAGTATATATTGAGACTAGTTCTGTAGCATAAAAAGTAAGTTTATTCAATCTTACTCTTATCCATAATCCACTGGATTATCTAGTGCAGCAAGCACTCTTATATAAGTTGGTCTGAAGACCACTTAGAGGTACATTGGTCCAAAGACCAGTTGCCACCCTTTCCATCAAGAGGTCCAAAGACTAATTGGCAAACAAGAGGTTCATTCCAAAGAGTGAAGCTCACCCTTCTACTGAAGTGGAAGGTTCTCAGCTAAAACAGAAAAGGTATGCAAAAACATAGTAAAAGAACTAAACCCAGATTATATAGAACATCAAGTAGAAATAATCCTAGGCAAGGGTAGAACTAATAGTTTATGCTCATAAACTATTATTCCTATACGTAATTGACAAGTTACCTGCCAAGGCCCCCTCTAAACAATTCTTTATGGATAACAACCTGGACTGGTATTCACTTGCTATCATCTTGTCAGAGAACTTGATTAGGCTTTATTTATACCAAAGTTTTGTCATGCTTCTTGGGTTAAATCATCAATGGTTCCAAAACAGCCACCCTATTCCACATCTTGCTTCTTAACCTATATAAGTAGTGAATGTATGTAGATAGTTCATCACTCTGAATATCAACTAGGTTTATGCCTTCTTGTCCTCCCTTCTTCTGTCTCAAGTCCTTTACTCGGGCCAACACTCTCAGCACTCTCCCAGGTATCTCATCTGTTCCAAATCAGTGGCACACACAGAAAGTTAGGCACAACCCATGAGTATGTTGAAGCCCAGCCACTCCAACCAGCCTGCAGGACTTGGCCAATCCCCAACAGCATTGTGAAGTCAGCATTATTACTATAGTGCTCAGCCCATGCATCATCAGCAGTACTGGTGCCTGACAGGCAGAGGCAAAAAGGATAGAGGAGGAGGCTGCTGCTGCAAAGCAGGCAGCAGCAGAAGAGGAAGCTGCAAGGAAGGTGGCCAAGGAGGTAGCAGCCAAGGTAGGCTGACGAGGAGGTGGCACAAGCCGCTGCTGCAGAGAAGCAGGAAGCTACAATAGGCCAAAGCAGCTGCAGTGGCAGTATAGGCTGTTGAGGAGCAATGGGTGGCTGAGGCTATGGCTAAGGAGGCCATTATGGCCATGGACATCCAAGAACCCATGACTGAGGATACCAAGGCGGTGGGTACTCCTGAAAATGCAAGAGCCCCATTGACCAACATGTGCAAGAGGGGTAGGAGTATGGAGGCAGGATCTAGCATGAGGCCTGGGACAAAAAAGAGAGGCAGGAGTGAGCAGCTGAGGGAGGCCAGGGTGAGTGGAGTTTGTCTTTTTGTTTCTTCTTTTACTGATTCACTTGAAAAATGTAAGGTAAAAATGGCCCAGAAGTGGTCGCCGTCTCTTTGTCCTCCTTGTGAGCGGTGTGAGAAATGGCAGGTAGAATGCAAGGTCCTATCAATAGGGGCCATGTGTGGGTGGTACAACTTGCTGCAAGGTCGGGTGCAGCCTGGCTGCCCCCCATACGCAAAAGGTCAAGTGTCAGAAGGAGAGTGAGGAATGTGAGAGTAAGGAGGAGAGTGAGGAGGAGGAGAAGCTGTCAAGGAAAAGGCCAAGGTGGGCTATCACCATGAAACCAAGCAGAAGGGTGCCTATAGTTGAAGTGTCACAGGCTGAGCCATCGGTCAGGAGGCAGATAATGGAGCTGCTGGAGGTGCTCCTACAAGGTCAGGACTGGATGCAGAGGACTTTGTTTCTTATGGCAGAGGGTTTGGGGGGTTTGGGAGGTGTGGGAGGATTTGGAGAAGTGGGAGAGTTGGAAGAGGAAGAGGATAAGCTGAAGGATGATGGGGATGAAGAGATGGATAAGGAGGAAGGGAAAGGGAAGGGGAAGGAAAAGGAGGATGAGGATGAGGATATGGAGGTTGAAAATGAGACCTTAAAATAGTCTCTAATAAATTGTTTTTTTTTGTTTTTGTTCTATTATTGAGTGAAAAAAATGGAAGAAAAAACAAAGGGCATAAGACAAGAAAAAACAAGTTAAACATGCCAAGATGTTCAGCTGATTTGGTTGGGGTCAATGGAGGGAAGGAGAGGGTGATCAATGGACTGGGAGAGGTATCAGAGATGGGTGTGATCATAAGGTTGGGAATATTTATTTTATTTTATTTAGATTTCTTGATCTAGTACTGCTCATTTGATTACTACTGAATACATGGACATGTCACTAGATCATCTATCAGGTCAAACTCAGTCCACCATCCGTCTATCATATCACTAAATCTATTGGTCAGCAATATTCGGTCACAACTTGCTCACCTGCTATAATCCATTAATTAACAGGGTATTGGGCAGTATTACATTCCATCATACTACTAACACCTTTAGGTGCATCCTGATGGCCTTGCACTTGCCACTTCTCCAAAAGCCTCACCCAGGATCCTGTTCCATCGCTGGAAGCTCTGCCAATAGCTCTAGTCAATGCAACTGCCTCATGCATGCTTGTATACCAGAACAGCTGGCAAGTTTTAGCTGGGACCTCTCGGTCAGCAGCGCCATTTGGCACATTTGGCCAAGGGCTCTTCCATCTATCCCTACCCATTCTTGTCTCATCCGTACATCCACATTGATATGTTCTTACCACCCTTCTCTGTTCTTCTCAGCTAGAGGCTGACACCTTTAGTAAATGGTGGGACATCTACCTAAAAAAGGGGGGGGGGTAATGACCAGCTAGAAACACTCCTAACTATGCAATCTCCCCTTCCGAAGACTCCCATCTCCCAAATTCCTCTTCATTCACCCCCCCTGTCCCAACAATTAAATCCCCCCACCATCCAGAAAAGTACCCTCGCCTTCAGGAGCCTCATCCTGCTTCCCCACATCTGGAAAAGGTCCCATCTCAATTGCACCCTCGAGGCCCCAGGCCCCCACCCATTTGCCAACTCCTTCCGCTCCCTCCCGGCTGCCTCAGCAGTAGTGTCAGCCACTTTCCTCTCGGCCTCTCGCTTCTGCTGTCTCTCCAACCTCTTCCTCTCCATCCCAGCCCTTTGCGCATTCTCCTCTAATCACATTTGGGCACCAGACCCCATACCTCTTGGAAGGCCACGTCCAGTCATCAGGACCTTATATTTATACTACGCCCACCGGCTTCATAGGTTCAGCCGCTAAGGGGGGGATACTGTCAAGTTCACAATACTGAGCTCCAATTCACTCGGTATTACTGACCAACCAACCAACCAGCCAACCAACCTTTTGTTGGGTGCAAACTTGCATCTCACCCCTGAGAGACCAATCTCAATATATTGTAACATTATATCGATTTCGGTATCATTCAGTGCGCTTTTGAACTCTTAATTTTTCTCAATTTTATTTGTATTTTTACCCTCATTATTGAGGGAGTTATTCATATTCTACAATGTACGCTACTTATGGGCACTTGTCCACGCACGATGCGACTAGCGTGGCCGGCTCCCTGGATTGGGAACCGGCAGCCTGGCTCAAACCTTCGATAGGGTCAAGGGCCAGTTGCAGGGTATATGCGGGTGAAACACGACCCACGCAAGCCTCCCTCCTCAGTTATCGACTACACTGAGGAGGTGAGTTGTATAGTATTATGTACAAAGCCTCAGGGCTGATTTCTCTTTTATTTCTTTTGTAAGATAAATAAAATAGGTATATTATTCGAATATACACTGAGTTATCAACTACACTGAGGAGATAAATAAAATAGCTGCCTAGAGAAGTCTTCAATCCTACTGTAACTTGCTTATAATCTCATCACCTTTACCTATACTATCCTCACTACCATGCAGTCTCGGCTCGGCACATCTGGTACACTGTCTAGACTATCTCTCTCACCTATCCCTTCCACCTCTCGTTATTCTCTCATTTCCCAACCATTTCCTTACCCATCCTCCCCTAGGACACTCAATATCCACTTATTATTTCAGTCATGGCCCTATTGTTTTATTTTTGGCCATCCTCCATTGTCTTATTCTCATCCACTCCTCCATTATTTTATTCTCAGCCATACTCTATTATTCTATTCTCACCTACATTTCTTATTCTATTCTTGATCACTGTGGACAATGCCTCCACATGGTTTTTCATACCTTATTGTTCTCCATTTCCTACGCCACCCTGTTCCACATCTTGCTTCTTAACCCATATAAGTAGCAGATGTATGTAGATAGTTCCTCACTCAGAATATCAACTTGGCTTAGACCCCCTTGTCCATCTTTCCCCTGTCCAAGTCCTTCACTCAAGCCGACACCCTCGGCACCTTTGCCAGTACCGCTCCTGTCCAAATTAGTGGCATGCATGGAACAGCAGGGTGCAACGCACAAGCACATTGAAGCCTAGCCACCTCAAAACAGCCTACAGGACATTGACCGATTCCTCGGCCTCACTGAGCCCTGACAGATCTTGGTACATGTACTTGACAGATTCAGGAACTGCCAGGTAGGAAATTAGAATGGGTTTAATATGGTAACTAGAACTTGGAATAAGTGCCCAAACTTTGGACTAAGTTCCAGGAGGTTGGCTCTATAGACTCCAATATATATATTTGTAAGCTAGTGCACAGACCACTTATATAGGGGGTATAAGAGGGGTTCACCAGCAGTAGGATCCTTAGACTTTCCTCTTTGCACTCCCCTTGCCTAGGTGAGAGCTCCATATGTATTTAGGTAGCAGTTATAATTAAAACATTGGATTCCCTCTGCCTAGTCCCCTCTGTGAGATAGCTCTGGAGGAGTCCAGAAGGTTGCCCTTACAGCAGGAAAGTCTTCCCTAAAAAGGACTAGGAGCTGCATTGTGGTACAGCCATAGGTAGCTTTGGACTCACAAGGAATGAGGAGTAGGCATGGTGGGATTAATAGATGGTGAGTTGCATAGAGTATGTGAGGGGTAATAGATGGAGAATGTGGGTGATGGATGTGGCGAGCTGAGACCAGTGTACCAAGTGACATGTATGTGGCATGGATACTTGTACATGGGCATAGGATGACTGCTTGGTCAGCACTGCCAAATTATCAGGTCTCGGTATGTATACTTGACACTCTTCACTAGTATGTGGTCTCAGCTCGGTAAATTCAGTTTATCATTTTGGTTCACTCCCTTTACCCCATCCCCTCTATTCTTGTTATTCTTCCCTCCCCCATCCTTTTCCTTATGTCAAGTGTCGGTTACTGACGGACTTCGGTACTGCCGAGGGGTGTTGGCAAAAGGTCGGGTGGACTATGGCCAAGTCCTGCAGGCCAAGAGTAGTGGTGTTGGCTTCAACATACTCATGCGTTACACCCTACTTGCCGTGAGTGCCACTGTATTTGCCACAGACAGATACTTGGGGGGATGCTGATGATGCCGGCCTGAGTCGAGGACTTTAACAGAAGAGAAGAAGGTAGAAGGCCTAAGCCTAGTCGATACCCAGAATGAGGAAATATGTACATGCATATCCTACTTATATAGGTTAAGAAGCGACATGTGGAATAAGGAATGTGGAACAATAAGGTGTGCAGAGCATGTGGTTTATTGTCTACAATGAATAAAATTAGAACAAGGAATGCAAAGTGGGGATAGAACAATAAAAGACAGGATAATAGAATGTGTCCGAAGATAGGACAATAGGAGGTGCCAGACTATAAGACAAGGCTTGTAACCGAGGATAGTACAAGGACAGGAAGTCCCGAGGTGAAAAGGGCCGAGGGATGGGGGTAGGGAGTGTGGATGGTGGACGTGCCAAGCCAAAACAGGTGTACCAAGTGTTATGCATGCGACGCAGGCACTTGGTTGTGGATATAGGATGATTTCTCGGTCGGCAGTGCCGAATAGACAGGTCTTGGTATGGGTGCTTGATACCTTACCTGCTCCCTCTCAGGATACTTGATATTTGCTATTATTCAGTCACAGCCCTATTTTTTTATATTCAGCCACTTTCTATCATTCTATTTTCACTCACACTCCTGCTCTTTTGTCCTTGGTCATATTTCATTGTTCTGTCAAGTACATATACTGAGATTCCAGGAATTCAGCAGTACTGACTGAGCAGTCAGTCTATGTCCATGCACAAGTGTGCAAGCCACATACAAGTCACTTGGTATGCCGGTCACAGCTCGGCACATCCACCATCCACATTCTCTGTCCCTACCCCTCATCCACTCTACCTCATTCACCATCCATTAATCCTACCCTATCTGTTCCTTATTCCTCAACCTGCCCTACCTTGGGACATCCTGTCCTTGTTTTATCCATGGCCATAACTCTATTTATAGTTGGTCACTCCCTATTGTCCTATCCTTGGCCATGTTCCTATTATTCTATTTCCATTATTCTATCCCTGTCTACATTCCTCTATTCTATTTTTACTTGCCTCACCTCGGGACTTCCTGTCCTTGTCTTATCTTTGGTTGCAACCATTGTTTTATAGTTGGGCACCCCCTATTGTCCTATCCTTGGCCACATTTCTATTATTCTATCTTTTATTGTTCTATTCCCATTTGCTTTCCTTCATTCTAATTTTACTCATTGTGGACAATACCCACATGCTCTGCATACCTTATTGCCCTACATTCCTTATTCCACATATTCCCTCTTAAAACTATATACAGTGACTCACAAAACTGAATCAATGTTTGATACTTTCAGACTATTCATCGAATAGCTTTGAATGTAAAACATATATGAAAAAGGTGTTGGTTCATCAAAGAAAGAATCTGATCAGGGCTATGCAACCATTAAAAAATTATGTAATTTAAATCAGGGGTGATGAAGATATGGGCAATTCAAATCAAGGGCCCATTGACTCAGTTTTGTGAGATGGTGTCAGAACAATCAGAATCTGATGCTCCATCTATTTTATAACATGCAACCATTGATAGATGGTTACTATGGTAACCTTATCTTTCATGAGAACTCAAATTAAGGTATTTAATCCCCTCCAACATGTCCAGAACTTCACTACACTCCAATGCACCCCACTTCCTCTGCTCAAAAAGAAAAAATTCTCTCCTTGGCCTCTCATGGTCATTCCACTCACACTATTGCCTCAAGACTTGGCCTCAGCCAAACTACAGTATCCAGGACTCTCAGAACTCTCCATCCCAACCAGCCCTACTCCTCTGGAGGTCATCCCCCCCAAGCTTTCCTCTAGAGATCAACATTCTATTTTATCACAAATTACTACTGGCAGAGCTGCCAATGCTACTCAGGTCACCAAACACATCAATACAATTATCCCCCACCCAGTCTCCTCAGAAACAGTCAGAAGACTCCTCAGGAAACATTCATTCAAGACTGTGGTGAAGAAGAAAAAGCCCTTCCTCAGTGCAAGGCATAGACAGCTGAGGTTGGCCTTTGCTTTGAAGCTACTGATTGGCGTGGGTATTGATGGCAGGGAAGGTCTAATAAGACTGATAACTGACACACAGTGCAACAAGTGCCTTTGGGGCTTGTCAATATGGATGCTAAAGACATGTATATAACAAAGTAACTACTAACCTTTGGGGCTTGTCAATATGGATGCTAAAGACAAGGCCCAAAGGTGCGCAATGGTGCGTCGTTATGGGCGCTTATTTTAAGCGCCAGAGAATGCACATGCAAAAGAGAAAAGCGTAAAAGAGAACCAAAGATGCAAGTGCAAAACACAAATGCAGGGGAATAAAATCATGACCCAACAGGTATTGGAAACCCATGCGGGTAGCGGGTACGGGTAGCGTGGGTAAGGGTCAGGGTCAGGATTTCCAACCCGGCCCAAACCTGTACCTGCAGGCGGGTACGCTTATATAAGCAAGGTTCAGTGCTAACCTCGCTTATATAAGTGAGGTTCAGCGCTAACCTCACTTATATAAGCGAGGTTAGCACTGCACCTCAGTTATATAAGCACATTTAGTGCTGAATTTCAATGTCCAAATGATGTAGCCAGCATGGGTTCTTACTGGGAATCATGAAAATTTGATTCCACAACCTGACTACAGTTTCATGTGGGCTCTAGAAACCCAACTCACTGAAAATAGGGCTCTTCTAGCCCCAGGTTGCCAGTTCATACTCCAGGTGTACGATGAGTACAGCATGTATGGCGCATACGACGCATACGGTACATACGGCACGTACGACGCGTACAGCACATACGGCACGTATGACGCATACGGTACATACGGCACATACGACACGTATGGCGCGTATGGCGTATACGACATGTACGGCGCATACGGTGCATACGACGTGTACGGCACGTACAGCACATATGGCACGTACAACGCGTATGGCACATATGGCACGTACGACTCATACGACTCGTACGGCGCATATGGCGTGTATGGGGCGTATGACGCGTACAGCGCATACAGCACATATGGGGCGTACAATGCGTATGGCGCATACAGCGCGTATGGGGCATACAACGCATACGGCGCATACGGCGTGTACGATGCATACGATGCATATGCAGACATGTACGGTGCATACCTCACTGATTCTGCCGGCCTCAGGGGCAATCAGCTCTGTCCTAAACCCACGGGTAACAGCAATACCCATTGTGGGTCATGGGTAACAGCAATACCTGTTAAACCCGTGGGTACCCGTACCCATACCCGTAATAACCCACTACCCGTTGCTAAGGGTACGGGTATTCTTGGGTACGGGTACGGGTAGGCACAAAATACCCAGGGGTTACCTGTGCCAATCACTATTTGAAGCTGTCAAGTCCACGTACTGAGACCCATCCGCCGGCAGTGCCGACTGAGCAATCATCCTATATCCACGACCAAGTGCCTGCATTACATGCATAACACTTGGTATGCCGGTCTTGGCTCGGCACATCTGCCATCCACACCCCTTGCTCCGTTTCACCTCAGGACTTCCTGTCCTTGTATTATCCTCAGTTACGACCCTATTGTTTTATACTCGGCCACTCCCTATTGTCCCATCTTGAGTCACGATTCTATTATCCTGTCTTTTATTGTTCTATCTCCGCTTTGCATTCCTTGTTCTAATTTTATTCATTGTAGACAATAACCACATGCTCTGCATACCTTGTTGTCCCACATTCCTTATTCCACATGTCGCTTCTTAACCTATACAAGTAGGACATACATGTACATATTTCCTCATTCTGGGTATCGACTAGGCTTAGGCCCCTCTACCTTCTTCTCTTCTGTTAAGTCCTCGACTTGGGCCGGCATCATCAGCATCCCCCCAAGTATCTGTCTGTTGCAAATCCAGTGGCACGCACGGCAAGTAGGGCACAACGCACGAGCATGTTGAAGCCAACGCCACTACTCTTGGCCTGCAGGACTTGGCCATAGTCTGCCCGACCTTTTGCCAACACCCCTTGGCAGTACCAAAGTCCGTCAGTAACCGAAGCTTGACAGAAGCACAGTGTCAAGCTTTGGGTACTGACAGACTTTGGTATTGCTGAGGGGTGTTGTCGAAGGACCAGGCAGACTATGGCCAAGTCCTGCAGGCCAAGAGTAGTGGTTTTGGCTTCAACATACTCGTGTATTGCACCCTACTTGCCATGCATGCCACTAGTTTTGCAACAGGCAGGTACTCAGGAGGATGCTGGTGATGCCGGCCCCAGTCGAGGACTTTACAGAGGGGAAGAAGGTAGAAGGGCCTAAGCCTAGTCGATACCCAGAATGAGGAAATATGTACATGCATGTCCTACTTATATAGGTTAAGAAGCGACATGTGGAATAAGGAATGTGGGACAACAAGGTATGCAGAGCATGTGGTTATTGTCTACAACAAATAAAATTAGAACAAGGAATGCAAAGCGGGGATAGAACAATAAAAGACAGGATAATAGAATCGTGACTCAAGATGGGACAATAGGGAGTGGCCAAGTATAAAACAATAGAGTTGTGACCAAGGATAATACAAGGACAGGAGGTCCCAAGGTGAGACGGACTGAAGGGTGAGGACAAGGAGTGTGGATGGTGGTCATGCCGAGCCGAGACTGGCATACCAAGTGTTATGCATGTGGCATGGATACTTGATCGTGGATATAGGATGGTTGCTCAGTTGGCATTGCTGAGTGGATGGTTCTCGGTACGTGTACTTGACACACAGAGAGTGGACTGTAGAGGACTGGAAGAGGGTCATTTGGTCAGATGAGACCAAAATCAACAGGTTTGGGTCAGATGGGAGGCAGTGGGTCTGGAAACGGAAGGGGGAGGGGTTGATTGAGAGAGAGGTACAGGGGACAGTCAAGTTTGGAGGGGGAAACATTATGGTATGGGGGTATATGGGATGGAATGGTGTTGGCCAGCTTGCAGAGATTGAGGGGAAGATGGATGCTGATCATTTTGTGTCCATTTTGGAGGACCACCTGCTGCCCAGCCTGGAGGAAAGTAGAATTCCTGAGGAACAGGTAATTTTTCAACAGGACAATGACCCAAAGCACAAGTCAAAAAAGGCCAAGAACTGGATGGAAAACAATAATATCACTCTCCTTGACTGGCCTGCATAGTCTTCAGATCTGAATCCTATTGAGCACCTCTGGGATCATGCAAAAAACAGGCTTAAGGAGTATCCAACACCACTGGCAGGAACACATACCAGGTATCGGTAATTTGACAGTGCCAGCCAGATGATCAGTCTATTTCCATGCGCTAGTGACCCAAACTACATACAAGTCACTTGGTACATTGGTCTCAGCTCAGCACATTCACCACCTACATTCCCCATTCCTATCCATCATCCACTCATCCTTCACTCATAATCCATTAATCCCACCCAGCCTATCCTTTATTCTCACCCTGTTCTGCCTTGGCACATTTCTTTATTGTTTTATCTTCAGCCATGACCTGATTGTTTTATATTTGGTCATTTTCTATTATCCTATTCTTGGCTAACATTTCTATTATCTTGTTTTCATTGTTCTATTCTCATCCACATTCCTTGTTCTATTCTTGATCATTGTGGACAATACCTCCACATGATTCTTCATACCTTATTGTTCTCCATTCCTTGTGCCACCCTGTTCCACATCTCACTTCTTAACCTATATAAGTAGTGAATGTATGTAGATGGTTCTTCATTCTGGAAATCAACTAGGTTTATGCCTTCTTGTCCTCCCTTCTCCTGTCTAAAGTCCTTTACTCAGGCTGACACTCTTGGCACTCTCCCAGGTATCTCTTCTGTCCCAAATCAGTGGCATGCACGGAAAGTAGGGTGCAATGCATGAGTACATTGAAGCCAAGCCACTACGACTGGCCTGCAGGACTTGGCCACTTCCCACCAGGATCGTGAAGCTAGCACTATTACTATAATGCTCAGCCCACGCATCATCGGCAATACCAGTGCCTGACAACCACCCAAGGGAGTTTGGCAAATTTGAGAGAGAGTAGAGAAGGTATGGAATAACATACTATCAGGAACCATATGCCGGCATACCCGACTATTCATTTCAGCCCACTCAGCCCAACTCTGCTCTCGCTCACTTATCCAACCATATGCCCTCAGCCCACAGACTATATGCACCTCGTGTATCCATCTTGGCATCACATGCTCCTGTCAATTCACTCCACTCATTTACATCACACTCCATATGCTCGCTATTCCATTTCATCTTCATTTACATTTAATATCCTTTCATTTATGTTCCGTTCCATTTTCATTCATTCACAATTCCGCTCTGTCTCTTATATTCGATCTGCTGTAGAGTTGCTCTAGGTAATTAATACCTAAAAGCCTGCGCGCACTGGTCCTTTTCTCTGGCGGGATCTAGCACAGTCATTCGGCACAGCTAGAATTGGTTCTGTGACTTGGCTATGTATGAATGAAAATAGATAGTGAACGAAATATGGTGTGATGTGACAGGGACATGACCTTGATGAGATGCAAATGTGTCACGCTGACTAAGGCTTGGACTTTGACTTTGGGACTTGAATACAATAGTCTAGACATTTCTAGACTAGCCTTGACTTGGACTTGGAGACTTGACTTGGGGCTTTTACTTGTGAACTTGAACTTGTTATTACAGAGGTGAGCCAGAGGCCTTTATATACAAAAACCAAGCAATGATGCGAAACGATGCGAGAGGTTGGCTATGTCAGTTGAATGACAAAGTACGAGAACAAAGTATACAAAAGAGGAAACTATGGAGAAACTCTGGAGAGGCTGCGTGAATAGGGGCTAGGGGCTATGATAGGGGGAGACTAACCAAAAAGGTAAGGATGATGAATAATAACGAGAAAAGACTAACAGAATAGGAAACAGGTCTGAGTCATGCCAAGAAAAGGGGAAACATATAAAAGAAACAATAAGGAAGTCCACCAATAAATGTCTAACAACCTTGTCTACTACTCCTGAGGGGCCTTAGGATAAGTCAGGGGACTGAGTCATCTCGGAGTATTTCCAGGTCACAGGCAACATATCTTCCACAATTTCTCCAGTATCCAATCCAAGGATAGGGGTCTGGGAGTAGGAGGACTAATGGGTATACGGTCGTGCACTCTCATTTTGTGTTTAAGAGTGAGTCAAATGGAGTGGGCGGGATAATCAGGATGGGATGGTGCCCTGAACTCTGCCTCGTATTACACTCTACTCCTATCACGATATGCTGGTCTAGACATCATTCCAAGAAATATGTATGGTTCTTGACTTTCTGGGAAATAGACTGCATCTCCTATCGCATATGACTGAGTGTAGATTGGATGGGATCGTCTTCTGAATGAGAAATGTGCTGGTGGGGGTACGCGAAGATAATGATATGTTAATGGTTCTGCCTGGATGTGTGTGTCCTGGGTGTTGTAGCGTTGCATGGGAATGAGCTCTGAAGAAGACATGATAATATATTCGGAGTCTGAAGATCGGTGTGCTGAATAGAATGGTTGGCTGTGTGATGTGGCGACAGTGAAGGTGATATAGGATGAGCGCCGTCGGAGTCTGATTTGGAACATGGTTGAGATCAGTCGCTTTACTGTCACCGCTATTACGTTCCTTAGGGTAACTCCGTTGGGAATTGGAGTGACATGTCACTCCCCAATGTCACAGAGGAGATCATTATTTGGGGTGGAGTATTTCTGTTCTCACTTTTCACGATCCTTGGCTTTCTCATTCTATTATAGGAATTTATTCGACTCCTAATAGATTAGAAAGTAGTATAAAGATCTTGTACTCAGTAGTTCAGTCTTCAGTCAGATAATCAACCTTGATTTCGACTAAGGTTCTTCTGTTCATTTCTATCTGTCTCACCTTTATGAAATTGGGGACCATGCAGTCTAGTGGGCGCAACGCATAACATTGAAGCCAAGCCCCATTGTCAGGCTCCAGGAATGCCAAGGAGTGGCCAAGTCCTGCAGGCTGGGAATAGTGGCATGGCTTCAATGTGCTCATGTGTTGCACCCTACTTCCCATGCATGCCACTGATTTGGGACAGAAGTGATACCTGGGAGGGTGCCGAGAGTGTTGGCCCAGGTAAAGGACTTTAGACAGGAGAAAGGAGGACAAGAAGGTGTAAACCTGGTTGATTTTCAGAACGAAGAACCATCTACATACATTGGCTACTTATATAGGCTAATAAGTGAGATGTGGAACAGAGTGGCACAAGGAATGGAGAATAATAAGGTATGAAGTATCATGTGAAGGTATTGTCCACAATGATCAAGAATAGAACAAGGAATGTGGATGATAATAGAACAATGAAGTATGACCGAGAACAAAAGAGTGAGTGAGAATAGAACAATAGAGAGTGGCTGAACATAAAACAATAGGGCCACTGCCAAGTAACAACAAATAGTGAGTGTCCTGAGGGTAAACAGGCAAGGGGAAGGACAGGGAATAAAAGAATGATAAAGAATAGGAGGGTTGGATAGGGATAATGAACCAAATGATGAACCGAATGTACCGAGCCGAGGCCACACACTGGTGAGGGATGATATGGTAAGGGTTAGTTGGTCGGTAATGCTGAGTAAATCAGAGCATGGTATTGTGGGCTTGACACCCATTCAGAACCTCACCATTGCCTCACCTTTGGGAGATTATTAATATTATGATTACATCCTTTTTCTACATCATAACACATACCACCAGAGGCATGTCAGAATTTGATAGAGAGTATTCCTAGAAGACTTGAGGCAGTAATTAAGGCCAAGGGGGGCAATACCAAGTACTAGAATTGAAACTTACTATTTCTCTGATACCCTCTCACAAAACTGAGTCAATGAGCCCTTGATTTGAATTTCCCATATCTTCATCACCCCTGAACTGAATTACATAATTTTTCAATGGTTGCATAGCCCTGATCAGATTCTTTCTTTGATGCACCAACACCTTTTTCATATATGTTTTGCATTCAAAGCTATTCAATGAATAGTCCAAAAGCACATTGACTTAGTTTTATGAGTCACTGTAAGTAGGGCATGCATGTACATAGTTCCTCATTCTGGGTATTGACTAGGCTTAGGCCCTTCTACCTTCTTCTCCTCTGTTAAGTCCTCTACTCGGGCCAGCATCATCGGCATCCTCCCAAGTACCCTGTCTGTTGCAAATCAGTAGTATGCACAGAAGAATAGGGTACAATGTATGAGTACATTGAAGCCAAAGCCACTACTCCTAGCCTGTAGGACTTGGCCACTCCCATCTGATATCTCAGCAGTCTCGAAGCTTGTCAGTTCCTGAAGCCTGACAAAGACTGACTTGTCACTGGTGTTGTGAAAGGCAAAAAATTCCCATAGTGATGTGCTCTTCCAACTGGGCCAAAAGGCTACTATGTCAGGTTATCTGGCATTAGTCTGTGGGCACTATTTAAACAGCAACTTGTTACATGTATTCACCAACCATTGCAATGGTATATAACAGTACCTTCCCCTTAGGTACCAAGCCCTTGAGGTGCCACAGTGATGATATCTTAACAGGTTTCCCAAGCCTGTCTGTGGCTCCCCCCAAGCACTCTAATTACTGTTTGATATAGCAGACTCCTATGATATTATGGACCATCATATAAACCAGGGTTCCTGGGGTCTAAGTGATTGCAACAACCCTCTAAATTATAGCACACAACAGGGATTTGAACTGCTGACCTTTGGTTAACCTGGCATACTGTGAAAGGCAACAAATTCCCACAGTGATATGCTCTTCCAACTAGGCCAAAAGGCCACTATGCCAGGTTATCTGGCATTAGGTTGTGGGCACTATTTAAACAGCAACTTGTTGCATGTATTCACCAACTATTTCAATAGTATGTAACAGTACCTTCCCCTTGGCGTATACATAGGTAGAAATGAAGTAGAGCAAGACAGAAGTGAATAGGGGAATCTTAGTCAATATTCTGACTGAAGAACAGGCTAATAAACATACAGGTTTTATACTAATGTCTTTATCTATGAAGAGTCCATGTCAAATGGAAATGGCTAGATGAGAAATGTGAGAATCGGAATGAAAAGCAAAGTGAACAGATTATACTATAAATAGAAAGTAGAGTAAAATATAAGTGGGAACATAAAAGTGAGGTGAATGAATGTATACTATAAATAGTAATACAATCATGTGGTGTTGGAAATATGAGCATGTGGTGTAATGGATATAAAAGAGTATAGCATGCAATGCCAAGATAGAATATAGGATAGATCGAAAACATGAGGGTGATCATATGGCTGAAGCAGGCATATGCTGAATTGCCTAATAGAGAATAGAGAACTCAGCAATGTCAGGGATTAAACAGTAAGGGTTGTTCGGTCAGTATTACCAAGTGAACCAGAGCTCAGTATCATGAGTATCATGTACTTGATATCTGGTAGGTGCAACACACAAGTTGAAGCCTAACCCTATTCTAAAACTAGCCATTGCTCTGCCTTTGGGAGATATTAATTTTATTACAACTATGTTATTCTTTTACATCGTAACAACTTCAATAAGTAGGATATACACATACAAGTTTAGTATTTAATAAAACACATTAGAATGATATAATACCAAACCAAGACCAATGTACTATGTGACTTGTGAATTGAATTGATCACTTGTATGTGGAATTAGATGTTAGATGTTCAGTTGGTATGACCGAGTGAACTGAGGCTCAGTATCATGTACTCGAAACTTTGTCAGCAACAACAAGAGCTGCAATACTTGGGGGCAGAAAAGGGAAATGAGCAATGGTACTTGTTGGTGTATTGACCAGCTGTTAAGTACACAACACCAAGCCTTGGTTCACTTGGTCATACCAGCCGAACAACCATGGAACACCAAAGAATGCTCAACTAGATCCTACAGGATCAAATAATACTTCATCCGAGGCCAATCAGGTCTATCTCAATCTGATCTCCCTGGTCATAACCAAGTTTCACAACTATGAAGTTCCTCAACTGTGGTGCAATGATAAAGGATAATCAATTTGGCATCCATATGACACACCAGGGGCGTATCTGATCAACTCTTCCCATACTCCAAGCCCAACCAAGTTGTTGTTTGAACCTGATCTCCATGAATTCTCTCCCAACCATATTGAGGAAACTATAAATGATAAACAGTGTGGTCGCCGTGTAGGTATATGGGTTGTGATGTAATGGATCTTATTCAGCTCACTCCGATATAGCATCGATGTGGTGGGTGACCACGATCGGTGGCACAACGCTGATTGGCATGACCTGGACTTGGCAACCTGGTGTAATTGAGAATAAAATTATACAATGCGGGATCGGGATAGTGTCGTCTGATAGCTACCAGGTCAACTCTATTGCATGTGAATGAGGGTTGACTAGGATTATTCAATACTAAGAATAATAAGACAATAGAACACACTGGAATATAAGAATACTGAGACCATTGTTACCTCAGTGTGAAACACAAAGTAGAAGATGAGAAACTAGAAAATATTAAGACCTAAGTTAACTCAGTTTCAGACTAGAGATATGGCACAACTCATACTGAGTTGTGGGCCAGGCTAATACCTGGTGAACTCTGACACTACGTATATTAGGTTAGGGGACATTGACGCGTACTGCCCGTCGGTGGTAACGCGTGCATAACGCGCGTATGGCAAGTACGGTTTGACGCGCATAAGGCGGGTCCACGAATGTACGTCGTGCGCGGATGGAACAGGCGACACGATCGTTGGGGTCGTGCGCAATCTCCGATGACCTCGTATGGGGGCGGCGGAGACGGCGATGGAGACAGGTAGGGGAGGCAGATCGAGTATATCGCGCATGGATGCACGCAATTCGATGGGATAATGGTGATTGACAAAGTATAGCATAGAAGTAAATATTCCTTCATAAATCTCAACAAACTCCCCTCCGAGGCCGATAAAGTCTAATCTAATCTAACCTCCTTTCTATGATCTCGGCTCCATCTGTACGAACCCTGAGCAACATGGTCGAGACTAAGATAAATGGGCGGACCGGATCAAGTCCGCCCTAGTTCTGAGGAGGACAGCATGCTTCTGCTCCGTCGTTTGGGTATGGGATTATCACCGGATGTAGTGTAATGTAGGACGTTCTGATCAACCAGTAACTCCGACCTTGACCCTGAGCAGGCTAGTCAATCCAGGTCATACAATCCTGTGGTGTTGGTGTGGCGCCGTATAACGTCTCGGAGCCAGATTAGGCTTGGTCGCGGACCCTTATTGGCATAGTGAACAAATTACATTCTTGTAGCGTAACGGGGTTCAATCCCATCCCGATCAGATTCGGTCTCGTAATTGCGCAAGATCGATGGGACAAATGATGGACAACAAACGGCGTGATGTCAGTGTTGTTATCGG
>QLPG01004224.1:5582-17721 GCA_003314385.1 Gomphus sp. MG54
TTCTTCCTCTCCTCCTCAGCAGCAGCCTCTTGTTTCTTCCTCTCCTCCTCAGCAGCCTCTTTTTTCTTCCTCTCCTCCTCAGCAGCCTCCTGTTTCTTCCTCTCCACCTCTGCCAACTCCTCAGCAGTATGATGCGCGGGGATATCAGACCACGTAGCGGAGACCTCGATGGTCAAGCATCGAAGAGTGTCAGGAGAGGGGTATTCGTGTACGTGGAAATTGAGATAGAGGTTGGCGGCCTCGATGACTCGCACGTTGGGAATGAGGCGCTTGTGGTCGAGGTAGTGGCTCCATTGGGAATTCCCGCCATTGCATTTGATGGCGGAAGTGGAGGAGACAGCCAGCGCCTTGGAGTCGTCGACGATTCGAGGTCCGTACCCAGGCCCGTTGCGATAGACGCCGAGGTCAGTTGGATTGGTAAGGATACCGTGGGAACAAGAAGTGGTAGTAAGAACGACATCGGTTTGCACGGTAGAATTTCCTGCATCGTGAGTGGTTGCGTATTTGATGATATACGTGAAGGATGTCAGCACGGGCTTTGTGATCGTAGTAGTGGTAGGGATAGGCAGGGAAAGCGTCCAACTGCTAGGGTTGTTCGGGGAGAGGTTGAGGATATACTTGGAGATCTTCTCTTTGTAGGAGGCGTAGGTATACTCGACCTTGGTGCCCTCAGGTGGATAGGTGGTCATGGCAGGCTCCGCGGTCGTAACGGCACATGACCCGCTGGCGGGAACGACAACGGGGGCGGGGGCGGGGGCTGCAGGCTGTATAGCAAAGGAGGGCAAAGCAAAGGAAGGCAATACCGCCGAGGCAAAAAAGGAGTTGTTCGCTGGTTGGACTGGTAGACTGCACATTTTGTCTGAGTGAAACAAGACGAGCTCAGTGAGTTTATATAGCTGTGGCATGCTCCTTGTATTCAATTTCAAATATACAAGTACCTGGAATCGGTGAAACTCATAGCTGTGAAAAATATTTGCCAAGGTGTTCCTCGATGCTTCTAGACCGCGCGTGTGCCAGAGGTGTCCAAAGGCTTGAAAAAATGAACTTCTGACCTGAAATGATTTAATTTGCATTAGAAGCGGGACCGGAATGATTCGGTCAGGGGAATTAAATTCGTCGGATATAATGATGGCGCGACACATCTCTGGCTAGACGTCGGAAGCCAGTTTCACGTTGGCGTGAGGTTCTGTGACATTGTGTGCTGGCAGAAATTCGGGAACTCACACGGAAGATTATTCGAGGATACTTGTTGCTCCTCCAGGATAATGTTTACGCCGGAGACCGTCCCTTCCAAAGAAAAATCGGCGTTCTAATTGCTCCCGCTCGTGTCTGTCGGAGTTTGAAATACCCAATTGGCAATGATTGAAGAGCCTGGACCCTTTTTGTTCATGGATCTAAGCAGGTTTATGAGATTCCCTGGGCCCACATTCCCTTCAATATAGATGATCATACCTATTTCGATTCTCATCCTTGCGGTCCTTTAGCAACTCGCAATCTCTGCGTTTCCCTCGATTCAATGATCAGCTTTCCGCCTGAGTCGGCAAATTGCCGGCTAGGTCTTAAGGTTACAAACCAAAGTGGTTCCCTCACTGCCGATGTGGGTGACATAGCGAAGTCCAGTGTGTGTCAGAGTTTGCTTCAATTGGCAACGATGGAAGAAGCCTGGACCCTTTTTATTCATGATTCCTAGTGCCCGCATTCTATTTGATAATCATACCTATTTCGATTCTCATCCACCATGTGATTTCCTTTATGTCCTTTAGCAGATCACAATCTCTGCGTTTCCCTCGATTGGGTGATCAGCTTTCCGCCCGAGTCGCCAAATTGCCGGCTAGGTCTTAAAATTTAAAACCAAAGTGGTTCCTTCACTGCCAATGGGGATGACATACCGAGGGCTGTGTCGATCGTAAGAGTGCTAGTCAATTTCTGTTTGAAGAAGGAAGTTGATGTTTTTCAAATGCACTGTACCGTTTATTGGCCTACTTCATTACCAAACTTGGTGACTGATCGACATGTCGTAAAGATGGGGAAGACAACGCTTGTAATTTTAGAGGCATATAATGGCAAGTCGAAGACATCGGGAGTAAGCGTGATCAGGATCTGATGCATGAGGCCAAGCACCGGAGAGAAGAATGAATCGCTGCCTGGCGATAATGCCACTGCTTCGTCTAAGCATCCAGAAATTTGCCAATCTTATCGCCAGTGCCATTGTGCCCACCCTGCAATGGGTGTGACTTTGATAAGAGGCGAGACTTGTTTGGGGACAATAACCTGTGTTAAACAGAAACACTATTTGCAAACAAGTGCTTGGCATGAGACCGAAAAGACAGATGTGGCTTATGTGAATAATCGGAGTTGATGAGCTTGAAGAAGGCACGAGTGAAGGCTAGGGGTTACAGTTTGACATGCCAGTAGCACAAGAGCGGGTGGAGGTTTGCCGACAGCAGCACCCTGGCGTGACTTACGGCCTTGCGTCTGCGCGACGGGAACTTGCTCCGGCCGGGGTGTTACCGGTTCCGGATGGGTCGGCCATATGGGCGACAATGATCATACCTCCTCAACATTGAATATCGGATCTGTGGAATATCGGATCTGTGTGTAGTTCCGGTCACAGCATTTGCAAGTTGTGATTCCAATGACCCCCAAGGCAAAAGAGTCGCCCAGGCTGTCATTTCGCGTTCAGAATGAAAGACTGTATTTGGGTTGATCGTCTTCGATGCCACAGCGAATCATGCGAGGACGCGGATAACAGAGACACCGTTTCACATGCGTCGTTCACACGGTAGTTTAATTAGGCTGGTGTTGAAAGAATAGGCGCAACCGGGGCTAAAAGAATGAGGCTCAGCTTCTGGTTAGAAGTTGTAGTATTGTTTGTAACTACCTAAAAGAATGACTACATAACACGGTGTCAGCACATGCTATCTACGCATACAGAAGATGTTACTCACGGCTCAGCTTCTGGTTAGAAGTTGAGCCGCGTCTCCGCGCTAAACAATGAAAATACTCTGCAGCGGAGTCTAAAACCTGGATAGTTCCGTTGGTGACGAAGACACGAAGAATGAATATACTCGATTTTCTTCAACACTCCCCCTCGAGCATGACATACTGAGTGTGGGACCTAATCGCGACCTAGCCCTAGCCCCTCCACAAACTGCGTGAACTTCACCTTCGGCAACGCCTTTGTAAACACGTCCGACACGTTCTCTTCAGTGGCTACATATTGGATGCTAATCTTCTTATCAGCAACGCATTCGCGGACGAAGTGATATCGTAAGTCTATGTGCTTGGTCCTCGCGTGGAATTTATTATCCCTTGACAGCGCGATCGCCCCCTGATTATCACAATTGATCGTGATCTTCTCCATTTCGTTCCCACGTAGCTCTGTAAGAAACATCCGCAACCACAGTGCCTCCTTGGCCGCATGGGTGAGTGATACGTATTCTGCTTCTGTGCTGGACAGAGCAATGACATTCTGCTTCTTAGAGCTCCATGTTACCACTCCGCTTCCCATATAGAACGCATAACCGGAAATCGAATGCCGATGACTCTGGCCTGCCCAGTCTGCGTCGCAGTAACCCATGGTGAGTTCAGATTCTCTTCCTCCAAATGTTAACCATAGATCTTTTGTGGCTCGCAGGTAAACAATGATACGCTTGAGCGCGTTCCAGTGAATCTCTGCTGGGTTTTGGACAAACTGCACCAATATACCCACTGCAAAGGCGACATCCGGCCTCGACACCATTGCCGGCCACAGCACGCTACCAATTGCCTCCGCATATGGTACTCGTCGCATCTCCATGACCTTGGACAAGGATGTCAGCCCTTGGTCCTTACTGAAGATCGCTCCTGGGTTCATGGGGACAGGCACTGGTTTTGCGTTCGATAACCCAAACTTCTCTGCCATGCTCTCAATGTAAGTTTGCTGGTTCATTGATATAGTGCGTTCTTTCCTGTTTCCCTTGACCTCAAATCCAAGGTACCATCTGATTTCTCCAAGGTCTGATATCTCCCAGTGATGTGCAAGTGCGTTTTTGATTCTTTTTATTTCTGTTATTCTCTTTGAGCTGACAATCATATCATCAGTGGCAACTGCAACAATTGTGTGGTCGAGTTGTGATTTTTTGTGAAAAACAGAATGATCGATGTCAGACCGAGTGAATCCCAGGTGGCTTGTAAACACTTTGGTGAGTTCTTGGTGCCAACCTCTGCCAGCTTGTTTGAGGCCATATATCCCTTTTAGGAGCCGACAGACCTTCCCTTCTTGCCCTGGATTTGCTGCGCCACGCAGAATCTTCATATAGACAGTTTCCTTCAGCGGTGCATTAAGGTATGCGCTCTTTACATCAATCTGGTGTATCTCCCAGTCTAACATAGCTGCATTGGCCAGCACGACTCGGATTGATGGAAGTTTGGCAGCTGCTGAGAATGTTTCGGTATAGTTGATCCCTTCTATTTGTTTGTGACCACCAGCTACAATTCGCACCCAGAATATGATCTGATTGTCTTGTCCAGGTTTTAGGTTTCCTTGCACGTCGGCCTCTGCCTAGGTCTGAAGAAATGTCGGAATTCTTGGAGAGGTCAGCAACAGTGTCATCTTGTAAGGTAGGTGTAGTACGGTCGGGTGGATTAGGATGGGCTGTTTCCTCAGGTTTAGTTGGGTGTAGCTGGGTATTAGGTGACTTGGTAGGTTTGTGAAGTGGGATTGACTGGATGCTTTTATCCCTCTCCCCCTCAGCCAGTAAATCACCAGATAATATATCTGAATTATTGGTTGTACATACGTCGTTTTCATTGAATATGACATTGCGTTCAACTGTAACTGATTTCTTGTTTGGCCAGTAGATGTGGTAACCTTTTGATTCGGAATCATAACCAACAAATCTCCCAACTATAACACATGAGTCTAACTTGTTCACGTTCATGTCCTTTACATAGGCAGCTATGCCGAACTCTTGAATTCCAGCCAGGTACGGTTTTTTTTTATACCGAGCTTCATGGGGTGTCATACCATTGAGTGCACGTGCAGGGGTCCGATTTTGGAGCCACACTGAGTGTCTCATCGCTTCCTCCCATAGAAAGTGTGGTAAGCCCGATCCTAAGAGTAAAGCACGTGCTTGCTCAGTACGAGTACACATGCCACATTCAGCCATTCCGTTCTGAGGTGGGGAATCATAGACCGTGAGTTCTCTAACAGTTCCTTTTTCATCCTGGTGGTTTTTCATTTCTTTTGAAAGAAATTCTCCCCCTCTATTGCAGCGTACGGTTTTGATATGGTTTCCCATTTGAGTCTCAATGTAAGCCTCGTCACGCTTATAGCATTCAAATGTCTGGCTTTTCTTTTTCAGGAAGTATAGCTTCGTTTCTCGGGTTGCATCATCTATTCGAGCGGCTGCATAGGTATTGCCGTTAATACTTTGTACAGAGGCAGGCCCCCAGAGATCCCAGTGGACGCGTTCACCATATTTGGTTGCACGCATTTGCGACTGCTTGGGGAATGGATGACGGTTTGATTTGGCTTTTGCACAGGGTTTCGTAAAAATCAGCTTTTGAGGTATTATCAAGCTCGATCTCGGTGATGCTTCCTATAGAGACTGCGTGGGCTATTGCTGTATGCGATATGTGACCCAGTTTACGGTGAGCAGTGTTAATATCCATTTTAACTGGTGCAACATTTGCATAATCAATGTGCTGCAGAGGATCTGTGAGACTGAGACGGTAGAGTCCATCGGTGCAGGGAATTGTTGCCATCGTTTTCCCAGTAGGGTTTTTGATGGTACACATTCCTTTACTGAATGATACTGAACATTGGGCATGGTCTAGTCTGCTAATTGAGATTAGTGTAAAAGCCATGTCTGGTGCATGAATTGCATCTTTTAGGACTGCATGCGTCTTGCTCGCACCATTTGGGAGTTCAATGCGGACATCACCTATGCCGACTGCCTTTAGACTACACCCATCTGCAGCCATGATGTTTCGATTAGCAATCGGCTTGTAATTAATAAACTTGGTATGATCCGGGCAGTAATGGCTAGTTGCTCCACTATCAACACATGCACCTAGCCGATTGCTTGATACGCCAAGGCTTGCTGCTACAGCTGACAAGTCCGAGGTGCAGGTGAATGCGAAAAGGTCTTCGTCTTTTAGCTTTTCATCAGCTATGATGGCAGACTCTGAGGGTTTTTGACTCTTCTTAGACTTCTTCTGCCTAGGGCCTTGTCTCTCTTTTCCACCACCTTTTGACCAGCAATCAGCTTTAGTGTGGCCGTCCCTAGAACAATTATCACAATGTTCATTGGGGTTTGTCTTTGGCTTTTTCTTGCCCTTTGTTCCGTCTGACTTCTTATTTTTCTTCCCATGAGCTAACAATGCAGATTCTCCTGATTTTGCATGCTCGTCATCAATGACACGGTGGTGTGCCTCTTCGGTGAAGAAATTGATTAAGTCGACAGGTGACATTTTGGGTTTTGTAGCTGTACCCTGAATTGCTCCAATTTTCTCGGCTGCTGAAATTGTTTGGATGGCCGGACGGTAGGAGGGGGGTAAGGATGACATGATGAGAGTTGAAAACCGTATATCCGATAAGGTGGATCCCATTTGGCTAAGGTTCTCGCGTCTCTTCACCATGAGTTCAAAGTGATTTTTAAGCTCATTCAGGTGAGCCTGGGGATCGTCCATGTCGCTCACTCACATAGAAGCAAGTTGATCTTCCGCATCAATAAGGTACAGTGTACTCTTGGTTGTGGCATCTGTTTTAATGATCTCCCACATCTCCTTTGAAGTGGTGAGGTTCTTGATCAATGATCCTACTCGTAAGGAAGTCGTTGACAAGATGATATGCTGAGCAAGTGAGTCTCGCTTGTCATATTCAATGATGCATGTCTCACATGCCTCTATTTGCTCCTCAGTAGCAGGGGTTTTCCCATCTGATAGTACAGGGGTATTATTGACTTGCAGATATGGTCTCGGTAGGGTAGCTTTCCCTTCAATGTGAATCCAGAGCCCTTTTGCACCTAGAGGTCTTCGTACACGAGGCTTGTAGTCAGCCCAGTTGCTTCCATCGTCATGGAGCTTTGGTACTGAAAGCGATGCAGATTCTAGGTTGGAAGCCATTGTAGTGTTAGACATCGTATTTTCAAGGCTGACCAGGGCCCATAACCTGTTGAAAGAATAGGCGCAACCGGAGCTAAAAGAATGAGGCTCAGCTTCTGGTTAGAAGTTGTAGTATTGTTTGTAACTCCCTAAAAGAATTGTAGTTTGGTGTAGCAGATTAGATTTCTGTGGGTTTTCCCAGGGCAGAATATTGAATTGTTGGTTTTATAAATAGAAGAATATCCTTGAGTATTTCTTGGTTATTTTATCTGTATTTATTGTGAAGGAAAATATTGCTATATTGCAATTCTACTGGGAGCTGAGTCCCAGGTTTAGCCTCCGCTTAGGCGCCGTTTCGGGAAACCGGCCTGGGTGCCAAAGCGCCGGTTTATGGAATTGTGGTCCTCCCACAAGGTAAAAATAATAGATGGTGAAATGTAAAAATATTATTTAGTACTGAGAACTTAACTCTCAATCCAGGAATTGGTACGACGAGTTTCTGGAGTTTTTGTCCAAAATAGGAAAGTGCGATGCCCGGTGCTTAACCTTCGGTTCAGCGCGGAAGGAAGATTTGAGATTATCTCGAGTTTTAGTGAGAGTGTGGATGTAGAAAAGTGATTTCTACTCGTCTATGGTTTAGGTAGATACATCTAGGTATTTATAAGAAACAAAAAGCTGTGTAACCATGAAAAAATTATCGGAATGTAATCGGAGGCCATTCTGATACGGCCAGGTGCGTGATGGAATGTAGGTATATGGGCAAGAAAAAAGATTTGGGCCATGCCCTGGAAAAAGATAGAAGAACTGAGAAAACTAACATATTAAAATACTGTGCCCATCAATAATCTTCCATCCATCAACCCTGAGGGACTATTTGGGTTCTTGGGTCAGGTACCAGGCCAAGTAGATGGTATTCCTCCAAAAATGCTCCTAAAATTGCGAAAATATTCCTGTAGGTCCTTTGTATTGTCTTTGAGCCCTGTGAGAAGTTTTATCCAGAGGGGAATAGAATTGGGGGAGTTATATGGGTTTTAGTGTGGAAATGAACAGGAATATATATATAATTACTAAGAAAAATCCCATTGGTTCTAACAAGAATGACTACATAACACAGTGTCATCACATGCTATCTACCTATACAGAAGATGTTACTCACGGCTCAGCTTCTGGTTAGAAGTTGAGCTGCATCTCCGCGCTAAACAATGAAAATACTCTGCAGCGGAGTCTAAAACCCGGATAGTTCCATTGGTGACAAAGACACGAAGAATGAATATACTCGATTTTCTTCAACAGCTGGATTTGCAGGGTGGACCATCCAGAATACGCGTTTGCTCATTTTCAGAAGTCCGGAATGGAACGTGATCATGAACTTTGTAAAAATAACTTCCTTTGAACAGGCCTGTTAGCAGCCAACAATACAAGGTGAGCATACCCCCAGTGCATAATTGTGCACTCATGCCTTTAGTATGTCTGGGGTCCAGGAAAGACTTCCCCAGTAACCGTCAGGCATATGGAGGACACCATGCCCATTGTACCAAATACCAAGAACTCCATTGGAACATACTCAATGCACTGGGACCTAGCAATTTGGATCTTACAGAACCAATTTTTCACAATCCAACCACTGATACCATTTATGAGCTGCAGGACAGTTCCCTATTGCAAGATGAGGCTAATGATCAATCTTCTGTTGGAATTGGTGAATGATTGACCATCATCTTACCACCCATAAGTAAATTTGACATTATTTCTTGATTCTGACACATTATCAAATAAAGTTTCATAACCGTAGGCCTACAGAGCCTTGCTTGGAACCCATTGGGCCTGATAAATACCCATTTGGCTATCCCCAGTGCTTTAAAAATGTGCATCAGTTGCCTACATGTTTCTGAGATGAAATACCCCTTGTAGCTGAGCTGGCACTTGACTCAGAACAAGAGGGACTTGCCACTGCTACCATCAGTGGAATTATAGATCCAGGAATAAACACTTGTTGCACTGTAAGAATGGATATCGATGGTGATTCTGCATCAGATGCCTCAGAAACCCCCTTTTACAACACAGATCCTGATTCATTTGGTGTATTTTTCTCCTACTATGTTCAGCCTCCCTCATTTACTTCAGCCATCACCCTAGAGTTGCTTTGCAATTCACCAAACTTCAGCACACCTAGAAAAATGAAGAAATGGTGGTCAGAAATCACCAAGTCCCTTTCCATCTCATCTGATGCAGTTTTGGAACCCGATGCTTGGCAGCGGGACGTTATTACAACTGTTAATGAAA
The DNA here is from genome assembly GCA_003314385.1 of Gomphus sp. MG54. Classification (NCBI taxonomy): domain Eukaryota; kingdom Fungi; phylum Basidiomycota; class Agaricomycetes; order Gomphales; family Gomphaceae; genus Gomphus; species Gomphus sp. MG54. The sequence continues at coordinate 14,955 of QLPG01004224.1, forward strand.
CATACTTATGACTTTTGATTATGCCATCAATTTTCAAACATTTGATGAGGATCCTGTATTCGCAAGGGAATGACACTGTCCAAATGTTAAAAAAGCGGTATGGTTTTCACTTTCATATCATTTCTACACTACTTATGGGTATTAGCTATTGATTGATCATACCCTTTGGATGTGGAAAACAATATGGCAGTCTCATACAAATGCGTCAGCCATGAAGAAGTTATCAGGACGTGATTTTGAGGACCTACTTCAAGTAGGCACCCTGATTCCTGCAAGTTGATATTCTTCATCTTCTACCAAGTGTGCCATACCTGTTTTTGATGGCTTGCTAGAGGCACTGATGACACAATCATCCGTGAACTACTCTTTGAATTAGTAACATGGCATGCCTTAGCAAAGCTCTGGCTTCACACTGAAAAACGGCCATCTCCTTTGAATACTTGACAGAATGTCTAGGTATAGCAATATGAAAATTTGAAGAAAAGACATGTTCGACAGTTACAACATTTGATTTACCAAGTGATACTCATAACGACTACGGGTGGACCCCGGACCATATCACCTGTTATAACCGTATACTAAAAGGTTCAAGTAGACGAATATCGACGGGGGTAACGTGTCAAGGTGAGCTTATTTCTCTGAACCACTGGTGGTAGACAGCACGTACTGACGGTCCTCAAGAAAATAAACAGCATGGGATACCAATTGAAACACTCATCTCACTCATATCTGCTCTAAAAATACCCACCAAGAGGTTACTACCTCGTGTAGGCCATACACCATTCATCCCTATCAATGCCACATATTAATCATTCCTTTCCTCAGTCATCGTCTTCGTCTGCATCTCCTCTGAATTGGAACACGAAGCTTGAACTACAGTTGTCCTTGTTCTTTCTCAAGCATCAAGTTTCAGCAAGTTGTTAGTGGGTACTCCACTCACTTTGAATACTTCCTGTGCACCATTTCCAACTTCTCCTTTTAGGTTGATTTTCGTAGCCCCCACGACCTTGAATGCTACAGCACAGCGATATCACGGCAAGTACCCACCATTCGCCACTTTTCACCCAACTGGTACTCTTGATGGACAAATTATGGACTCTGGAGGTCAATGCCAACTTTGGTGTGCACAGATCCCTGCCCCTTTGTTCAACACACTAATCCTGACGGTATGTTCAGACGATCTTGTAAACCACATGGATGCAGTCACACCGAGCTTCATGCATGATCCTGGTAGCACTCTTTCCCAGTTTGCAGTGTGCAATCTCTCCTGTCGATGCCGTCATCCCTTCTGGCTCCGAATATGAACCTTGGACCATTGGTCTCTGCTTACATTCTCTCATATATTACAAAGTAAACACACTGAGGCCGGCTACTCCACTCCTTACAACAGTTCGTGCTCTCTGCGGTTGATTTACTCCTGTCAGTTACGACATTGGGAATAGTCTAGCACGGCCATATGGCGGCTGGTCCCAAGCCGCTGGACAGGTATCAGATCAACAAGCCTTTCGTCAATATTAGAAGATGATATGAAGACATTGAGATGTGGAATGAGTTGTACCCGGATGCTTAGTTCAAATATTCAACCATACTAGTCAAAATCGCATACACACTCATAGAGGAAGATCCAAGACGAACTGCATTCCATCCCAATCTTGAGCCAACATTTGCTCCTCACCCCACTTGATCTGCTCTCAAAATTTTCATTCAGCTACTCTCGTGCCAGTATCAGTCAACACTATCGAGTACATTGTCCCAACGCTCCAACGGCATGGCCAATAATTGAGGGAGAAGATCTGGTCCTGATTTTGAAAAAAATCGGCAGATTTGTCCAGTAAGAACTTGGTGTTGTTTTGATAAAAGGGAGAGGCACATGTATGGAGGGAGTCGGGCAGGAATCGGTCTGATGGGTACAGACGGGGAACAGACAAGTATATGCACTGGAAGCAGAAGAAAAGTGGCACGTTGAGGATGATATTCAGCTTGAGGGTTACTTAGAAGATGAACTTGAATATGCAGATTTCTGATCTATGTACAATGTATTCCAACATATTCCAATGTATTATAACGATGTGCAACTGACCATCATCAGTCACAATCATCGTTAGTTATAGACATACATGAAAACACATTACAACAAATCGTGATCGATCATGAGATTTCCGCTTTTCTGTTGATGCATAATCCACAATAGTACTCCCCGTTGTGGTCAGCTGGGTTGGTGGCTGAATAATCACTCCTGTGTTGGAGTAACGATGACCGGGGCAAGACAATGCAAACCGTGTCACCCCGCATCACTCCATTGTGACACAATGGTTCCATTGTTATCCTGAAATATATTTCGTTGTGAAAGATTTTCTTATTGTTTTACTTTTCTTTTGTTCTCAAATGATTATAAAAGGAGGTAGTTATTTTTTCCTTTCCCTCAGTACTTTGCACCGAGCAAATACTGAGGTGAGAAGCTTTATTACATTTCACCTTTCAAACTTGTTACTTATCTATACACTTGTAGAAATTGTATAGGTAAATAAATAGCAGTACTTTGCACCGAGCAAATACTGAGAAATTGTATAGTCGCAATATAATCTTACAGGTTATTGGGCCCCCGTATCCCACATCCAGACCTTTTCCGACCCTTGCTCCTTTTTTTTGACAATGACCACTATGGCTCTGACTACCACCGACTTTCTCCCCTCCTCTGTTCCCAAACTCATGATGAGTGGCCTCAATTGGACAGCATTCTCGATGCGCTTCCAGGATGCTGTCGAAG
>QLPG01004229.1:0-39739 GCA_003314385.1 Gomphus sp. MG54
CGGCCCTTGACCCTATCGAAGGTTTGAGCCAGGCTGCCGGTTCCCAATCCAGGGAGCTGACCATGCTAGTCGCGTCGTGTGTGGACAAGTGCCCGTAAGTATCGTGCATAGTAAAACATGAATAACTCCCTCAATAATGAGGGTAAAAATACAAATAAAAGTGAGAAAAATTAAGAACTTAAAAGCGCACAGAATGATACCAAAATCGATATATAAATACAATATATTGAGATTGGTCTCTCAGGGGTGAGATGCAAGTTTGCACCCAAAAGTATCGACTAGGCTTAGGCCCTTCTACCTTCTTCTCTTCTGTTAAGTCCTCGACTCAGGCCGGCATCCTCAGCATCCCCCCGAGTATCTGTCTGTTGCAAATACAGTGGCATGCACGGCAAGTAGGGCGCAATGGATGGCAAGTAGGGCGTAACGCACGAGTACGTTGAAGCCAACGCCACTACTCTTGGCCTGCAGGACTTGGCCATAGTCCACCTGACCTTTCGACAACACCCCTCGGCAGTACCAAAGTCCGTCAGTATCCAAAGCTTGACAGTGTACGGGGCTTGTCGAAGTAGATGAGGCTGTCAAGTACATGTACCAAGATTCTGGTAATTTGGCAGTGCCAACCGAGCAGTCAGACTACGTCCATATACAAGTGCCCATGCTGCATGCAAGTCACTTGGTAGGCCAGTCTCAGCTCGGCACATCCACCATCCACATTCCTTGTTCCCATCCCTCATCTACTCTATGCCATTCACCATCAATTAATCCTACCATGCCTACTCCTTATTCCTTGACCCACCTCACCTCAGGACATCCTGTCCTTGTTTTATCCTTGGCCACAACCCTATTGTTTTATAGTCAGGCACTCCCTATTGTCCTATCCTTGACCACATTCCTATTATTCTATTTCCATTGTCCCATCCCTGTTTACATTCCTTCATTCTAATTTTACTCATTGTGGAAAATACCCCCACATGCTCTGCATACCTTATTGTCCCACATTCCTTATTCCACATTTAACTTCTTAACCTATATAAGTAGAACATGCATGTACATACTTCCTCGTTCTGGGTATCAACTAGGCTTAGGCCCCTTACCTCCTCTTTCCTCTGTAAAGTCCTTTACTTGGGCCGGCACTTTTGGCACTCCCTGAGTACCTCCTCTGTCCCAAATTAGTGGCATGCATGGCAAGTAGGGCACAATGCACAAGTATGTTGAAGCCAAAGCCACTACTCCTGGCCTGTAGGACTTGGCCATTACCCACCCACATCTTCAGCATTACCAAAGCTTGACAGAGGCCATCCTTGATGTATTTTGGTAGTGCCATGTATGCCTTGCAGAGGAGAGTATTGTCATTGTAGTCGACAAAAGCCGCAAGCCTGTAAAATTCCACAAAAAACCTAGTGGCTTTGAATTGTCCTGCATAGTTAGCTTTTTGAGAGCCATCTTGGCATCAGCTCTTTCATGCCAAGAGCCAAAATTGATCTGTAACTCATCGATAAAAAGCTCCAAATTGCTTGTCCAGCGAGGTTCTATATTTGGATTCCCCATCAGGTAGGGCTCAAAATATTCCAGAGCCATTCCCTTCAGGTAGGAAACTATGTAATTAACTTTTTGCCTGTCATTGGGAAACAAATTGGGCCAGGTGCGTAAATTCATTCTACAAAGGAAGATAAAACCTTTCAACTTCTTTAGGTTGGTCCCATCGAAGGGTTCTGGTTCTCAAATCCTGGTAGCTTGACCATCCTGTCAGTGATTTCAGGTGGTTCTGCTGAGTTCGAGAATGGCATTTAAAAGGTCATTATTTTTGGCTGGGTTTATGGGGGCCCTGGCCCTAGGAGGTGGCACAGCTTGTGAAGCCTGCCTGGCCTGTGGGGCTGGCCTGGCTTGGGGAGCTTTCCTAACTTGTGGTGGTACAGCTGTGGTGAGGTGGTGCGGCAGTGGGTTGTGGAGGTGCGGCCATGGGTTGATGGGGTGCAACCACGGGTTGAGGAGGCACAACTACTGGAGTGTGAGGAGGTTCAGGTGTGTATGCCAGTTGATTTTTCTGAGGCTGTTCCTCAGTTTCAGCACCTGCATCATAGTGTACTGAACCAGGTTTGTCCTCTGCCGGATGGGGTTCTTGATCATCATTGTCATAGTCTGTGTATTTGATGTCATCGTCAACTACCTCTTCAATGCATGGCTCTTGCTGGAATAGGGAGGTGAGGCACTGCAGTTCGATTGCTGGTGATGTGTAACCGATGAGAAGGGGTGGGGTGCCAGAGGACTCACACTCCCTTCATTGATTTACTGTGGGGGTGAGCCAATTATCTTCAGTATGGGCTGATGATCTAGTACAGGGAGGCATAATCGTAAGAACTGAAAAGGCATGGGAAGCAGTGTGACTCTGAATATACTGTTCAGTCTCAGTAATGCCGATAGTGTGGACAGGAGTCGGTCAAGTCCTGCAGACCAGTTGGGGTGGCTTTGTTAGGAACCATACACCGGCATGCCTGACTATTCATTTCAGCCTGACTATGCCCTCACTCGCCTATTCAACTATTACACCCTCAGCCTATGGACTATATGCACCTCATGTATACGTCTTGGCCTCACATGCTCCTGTCAATTCACTCCACTCATTTATGTCAAACTCCAATGCTTACAATTCCATTCTCACTTCATTTACGTTTAATATCCTTTCATTTACATTCTGCTCTACTTTCATTATTTGTAATTCCACTCTATCTCTTATATCTGATCTGCTATTATGTTCCTTATAGGGTAACTCTGTTGGGAATTGGGGTGACACATCACCCCTCAATGTTACAGAGGAGATCAATATTGGGACATAGTATTTCTGTTCCACTTTTCATGATCCTCGGCTTTCTTATCTATTATGGGAATCTAGTCGACTCCTTGTAGATTTGAAAGTAGTATAAAGATCTTGTACATTCAGTAGTTCAGTCCTCAGTCAGATAATTGACTTTGATTTTGACTAAGCTTTTCTCTGTCTCACTATTCCAAAATTAGGGACCAGTGCGATCTGGTAGGTGCAACACACAAGTTGAAGCCATACTCTATTCTGAACCTTGCCATTGTTCATCTTTGGGAGATATTACGTTTAATTATGATTATGTTATTCCTTCACATTGTAACAGTATTATCTGACTCCTACACCTGATTGTACCTCTTTTTTCATATTATCTTCATATATTACAACCATCGTGAATACTCGATCAACTGTCCATAATCTACTCTTCATCATAGAAGTCCCAAGTCAGCTGCAGGAGATTTCCACACTTTGACAACTGTCAGAACAACCTTCAATTCGTGAAGCTGGCCTGTCAGGTGGGAACGCTCCTCCTGAAGAGGAGGACGATGACAAAGAAGAACCAATTGATGATAACAACAATGAAGAGGCAAATCCACACCCTAGTCAAGTTTCAAATCCAAACTCTACTCATGTTTCAAATCTGAACCCCACTCATATTTCCAATCCAACTCATAATTCCAATCCGACTGTTAATTCCACTTCTAGTACCGATAAAATTGTCAAGGCACTTGTTGACCAATTAGCCCAACCACTCCCTGGACCCAATCCCAACCCTGGTCAGCATGCCAAGGTTCATGAGCCTGAGGTTTACAATAGTACCAACCAAGCTAAGCTTCACACATTCTTCTTACAATGCACACTGAACTTTCAAGATCATCTGTCTGCATTCTTGTCAGATGCATCAAAGGTCCAGTATGCCATTTCGTACCTCACAGGCCTCACACTTCAGTACTTTGAACTCGCTATTCTAGGCAAGATCTAAACTGAGCCTAGCTGGCTTAAGGTCTGAAAGGACATTTGACAAGAGCTTGAGACAAACTTGGCCCATTCAACAATGCTGCACAAGCAGAAATCGAGCTTGGCAAGATAGTCATGAAGGATACCCCTCGAGCTATGTGATACTTCATTGATTTTTCCCGAGGCTCCACTTGCACTCAGTTGAATGATGCCACCCTTGCACATGCGGCATACAAAGGGTTGGCCAGACGCATCAAGGAAAGCCTCCTTCACTTCTCTTGATTCAAATCTCTCACCGAACTGATCAGACATCATTCACTCGAGATCGACAGCAGATACTGTTAAAAGGGCTAAATACAAAGTATTCAGTGTTCGTCGCGAAGCACTGAAGTGACTGGAATCTTAACAGACTACTTATATATGTGTGAAAAGACAATAGGAAAAATAACTATGTTTAAAAGGAGATGACAATAGAGAAAAGGAATAACAATGGAAAGGGATGATAATAATGGAAGAAGTATTGACAATGGTAGATGGTTAATCATATCCACCGGAATAAGTGTTTGGTCTGGACTAAATCACATACCCCAATCTTAACACTCCCCCTCAGACCAAATCACCTACTCCATTCCTGGCGGTTTAGGGCCTTTGTGAGAAAGTCAGCTCCATTCTGAGTTCCAGGCATATGTGAGGAGCGAACTGTCTTTGAGTGTATTAGGTCACGAATGAAGTGCCATTTGATGTCAATGTGTTTAGACTTGCTGTGAAAGACCGGATTATCTGATAATGCAACAGCACCCGTGTTGTCAGTGAATATGTGGATGGGCTTATCAAGTGGCATGAATAGTTCTTGACATATCTGCTTCAACCAAACTGCTTCTTGACATCCTATTCCAAGAGCGTAATATTCTGCCTCGGTGGTAGACAAAGCAATAGAGGACTGTTTTTTTGATTTCCATGCAATGGGGCCATTGGCAAGCATGAACATATATCCACTGGTTGACTTTCGGTCATGTGAGTCTTCAGCATAGTTTGCATCGCAGTATCCCCATGGTATCAAGTGGTCATGTTTGGCTTCCTCTCGTTTGGGATCCCTCTTGTACACAATTCCCATCTCTTTTGTTTTCTTGAGGTACCTCAACACTCTCTTTCCCACAATCCAATCCTGCTGACTGGGGTTCTTGTTTGATTGCAAAAGAAATTGTGTAATGTAGGCAATATCTGGGCATGTTGACATAGCCGCATAGGTTAAGGATCCAGTAAGTGCTTGGTACTCTTTGATGTTCTTGTATGGCGTGTTTTCATTGTTATGAAGGTGTGACCCTTTGTCTACAGGGGTGTTCACAGGGTTACACTCAGTCATGTTGAACCTTTGGAGCATTGAGTCAATATACTCGGATTGCGATAATTTTAGTGTTCCCAGGTGAGTGTCTCTTGTTACTAGTATTCCGAGTACCTTGAATGGTTTAGAAGTATCTTTTTCTTTGATTTTGTAGAATTTTTGAATACCGGCCTTAAGGCTCAATTCCTCCCCCTCGCTCGAGCATATCCCAGTACCGTCATCTACATGCATGTCAATAGCTGTGATGCCACCTTGTGACCGCCTAATGAAGACTCCTGTGTCGCTCCCTAGTGGTGCAAATCCTAAGGCCTTCAATTTCTCCTCAAGATCCTCTCTCCAGATGCGTGCAGCCTCAGGTAAGCCGTATAACGCTGTGTTAAGCTTTGCAATTTTGCCCAGTTTATCATAACCATCAGGGAACTTGACATATATGTCATGGTCTATTTTCCCATGAAGGTAGGCTGAGTCGATGTCCCAAGCAAAAATATGTAGATCTTTGATGGTTGCAAAAGCCAGCAAAATCCTGAGCGAAGATATACGAGACACCGGTGCGAAGGTATCGCTCAGAGAAACGTTGGTTTTTTGCTGATCACCTTGAACGACCCATCTAGACCTAAACTTCCGCTACCCAGATTCAAGGCTTTTTATTGTATGAACCCACATCCCTGGAAGGACTTGTGTATCATCTGGTAAGTCTTTTTGGTCAATCTCGTCCCATGTGTACATTTCTTCTAGTTTGCTCATTTCATAATCCATCGTGTCTTTCCATAGTTTGCCTTCCAGGGAGTTCATAGCATCTGAATAGGCCCTTGGGAATTTTATTTCAGGTAATGTTTCTTTCCCGATAACCTTTGTTACGAGTACTTTGTTGCTAACTCCTTGTTCTTTGAGATGCTCAGATCGTCTCATTGGTTCGGTTCCCCACACCTCTGAGCTAGACCGCCTTCCTCTTGTTCCATTTTCATCAGCTTTAGGCTTTTCGTCGGCATCTTCTACAACTTCAGCTGGAACTTCAATGATAGTAGTCTCACTTCTGGCACATTGACGTCCTTTGCCCTCCATGAAAATCACATTTTGTGATCGGTGTTTTTTCTTATTGCCATCGACCACTACGTAAATGGAGTCTCCCTCAAAACCAATTAAGCAACATTCTATTGCCTTGTTGTCCAGTTTAGTCCGTGTTAGAACCAGGGACCATTGAGTCAATTTTATATATATATTCTACACTAAACATCCATTATCTCCCCCAACAATTCCCCAATCAACACGAGACTCCATACAAGGACTCCACACACTATGAGGAAGACTCATGAATATCCTCAGGAATTTAGGAGCGCGTTTTCCATCACACTGTCTACCCGGCCCCATACCTACCCCAAGGGCCGGCTCACCTCATCTAGACACGTTGGGAAGGGGATATACTGGCATGTGGATTTCCATTCAGTTTATTGTTCATTATATTCTATTTCTATCACTTCCCCTGTGAAGTTTTCCTCTATATCATTCCCACCGCATATATGCGGGTGTAGCACGCGTACGGCCGCATTAGGCCGGCTTCTAACTTCACTCCGTGAAGTTTTCACTTATAAATAAATCTTCTATTTCATATATAACACTAGTAGTTTGTACTAGTATAAACAAGCAATCATACTTGCATCTCTGCCCCCCATCGCACTAGCCTTTAGGCTATACTTAAATACTTTGCCTCACGCTGAACTGGAAGGTTAAGTGCCGAGCGTACTTTCCTATTCGGGACTAAGACACCAACTACTCGTCGTACAGCAAGGCCGGGTCACAGTTGGGTTTCCAACCATATATATCATATTACACTACTAGACATTATACCTTACTTGTGGGAGGACCACAAACCATATAAACCGACGCTTTGGCGCCCAGACAGGATTCCCGGATCGGCGCCTAAGCGGAGAGTAAACCCGGGACTCAGCTCCAGTAGATTTACTGTAGAGCAATATATTTCCTAGTGATAAATACTATAGAAATCACAGGAAATTCTAGGGAACTATCCCCCCCATTGTCCCACCGACTCTCCGATATAATAGTGCGGGAATACCCCAGGAAACCCTATCTGCCAGACCCATCTACAGTCCGTATTTCGTCTGGTACTTTTATGAAGCACTTCAAGCCAAATACCCAGAGGTGCCTTACCAATGGCGCAATGCCAAAAACCATTTCAAATGGAGTTACATTGTTGGGGAGAATGCTTGAGGGGCATCTGTTGTGTATGTAAATGTGAGTTGAAATTGCTTCTCCCCAGAGATCCTTTCCTAACCCTGAATCTTTTAACATTGTTCTTGTGCCCTCTATTAGGGTTCTGTTCTGCCTCTTGGCTCGTCCATTTAGCTCGGGGTTGTAAGCCACAGAGGTTATAATGGAGATTCCTCTCTCTTCACAATGTTTATTTAACTCGTTGTTGACAAACTCGCCACCATTGTCCATCCTCAAGGTATGTACTCATTTCTGGAACTTTGTTTCTATTGCTTTGTCTAGGTCAATGATGGCTTTGATAGCTTCTCCTTTGTGTTTCAGATTGAATATGAAACCAAACCCCGAATGGACGTCGTTGATTACAAGACAGAATTTGGCATGTGTCCACCTAGCCTCAGAGCTCATTGGACCAATCAGGTCAGCGTGCAGTGTCCCAAACAGACGATTATCCCGTTCTTTGTGGTTTTCAAAGGGTTTTTTGTCCATCTTCCCGACTATGCAATCTTCGCAGATTCCATTCAACTGTGCATCCGTAACTTCCATCTCTTTTACAATATTAGAATTGACCATTTTTAGAAGTATTGTATTGCCCAGGTGACCTAATCATTGGTGCCAGGTAAACAGATCAGTGGCCGATGTGTCCCTTTTGATTGCCGCCATAATGCTTCCTTGTGAAGGTATGATTTTCATTTTGACTTCGTATAACTCTCCTCCTAAAGAAGCTTGGGTGAAGACCTCGTTGTGTTTCATGATGCGAATGCTACCTCCTATGATACGACTTTCAAACCCTTTTTGATCTAGAACCTTTAGGGACAGGATCTTTCCATCTGCTCCTGGGACATGCATGACTTGGGTGAGCCAGATCCTTGTGAGTTTTCCTCTATATTCAACATCCGCAATAATGTCACCTTCACCTACTCCTCCCACTGTGTTATTTCCAAATGTCTTTATAGATCGGTTCTTGTCATATTTGCAATAAGAAGCAAAATCTTCACAATTTGGACTGACATGAACTGTAGCAGCAGAGTCGGCATACCACACATCTGTTTGTCTACTGGATCCATATGCCCATACAATATGTGTTTCTGAGACTGTGTTGACAGTATTCGTGGTTCTTGGGTCTTTCTTTCCTTTAAACCATTCAGGATACTGACCCTCTTGTCCACCTCCTTTTACCCAACATTTGGCTTTGAAATGTCCCGTTCTGTTATAGTTATCGCATTTTAAGTTTGACTTCCCACCAGTCTGGAATATGACATTTGGATTGGTGCCACTGAATGTGAGTCCTTGTCTCCTGTTCCACTCGGTGCTGAGAGGGGAGATCACTACCCTTGGGTCTATTACTCCCCCTAGAGTTCCTATCACTGGATCCCAGGAGGGTGTTGGCATAGAAAGTGTAATGATGCTGGCAAATTGCTCATCAGGTATGTTTACACCAAGTCTCCCACATGCCTCTCTTAACTTTTGGAGTTCAGCTAAATGAGTGGGTACAGTTTCCCCACCACCTTCTATGTATCGTTTTGCTTGCAAACATGTTTGGGCCAGATTTTGAGCAATAGGGTTGGTCTGTGCATATCTCCCAAGTAGTCCATCCCAGGCAGCTTTTGCTGAAGAGCAGTCTAGGCCCGCTTGTACATTGGGGGCGATATTCATTAGTATAGTGGAGAGGGCTTGTGCATCAACTTCCTCCCACTTGGCTATCTTGTCAACATCGTTGGTCATAGGCTTAATAGTAGTTCCTGACACATATGGCCATAACTTTGATCCTTTCAAGTAAGCAGTTATTCTCATCTTCCAAAAGGTCCAGTTGGAGCCGTTCTCATCTAAATGCTCCGATTCATCATATCTGAGGATCTTGAATCCATCGGCCATTGTTATATATGTTGTGGTCAAGGTATGTCAATGTTGTTCTTTTCTAGTTGTGGCCAGGGCCCATAACCTGTTAAAAGGGCTAAATACAAAGTATTCAGTGTTCGTCGCGAAGCACTCTGATTATTTAGAAGTCTCTACCTAAATACAAAGTACTATTGCAAAGGGTAAGTCAGAATGGTAAGATTCTATGGAAGATTTGATACTCACTTCAGTGTTCGTCGCGAAGCACTGAAGTGACTGGAATCTTAACAGACTACTTATATATGTGCGAAAAGGCAATAGGAAAAATAACTATGTCTAAAAGGAGATGACAATAGAGAAAAGGAATAACAATGGAAAGGGATGATAATAATGGAAGAAGTGTTGACAATGGTAGATGGTTAATCATATCCACCGGAATAAGTGTTTGGTCTGGACTAAATCACATACCCCAATCTTAACAGATACTGGGAATGCAAGGAGTACAACAACTTCAGAATGCCTGCAAGACAAAACGGGTCCTTGTCTAAATCCATCCCTAATAACAGCAACCAATCTTCCTCCAATTCCAACAACTCAAACAACAAGAAGAGTAAGAAGGGGGGGAAGAAGAATGGAAATGATAAGTCTTCCAACAATAACAACCACAATAACGACATTTTGTCCAAGCTCAGAAAAGATGGGAAGTTGTTGCCCAAAGAACGTCAAAGGCGAATCGACATGGGACTTGGTCAAAGACTGCCCCAAATCCAATTCCCAATCATCATTGACTCCTTCTTCTAACAACAAGAACAACAACAAAAAATTGATGAAAGCATGTCTGACTGAGGCGAGCACGTCCGACACCAATGCCAAAGACAACATGGCAATGGAGTCGAAAAAATAAGCTGCAACCTCAGAAATGCATGAGCTGAGGATTGCATTAGCCTCTCTCACATGCTCTTCTTGAATGCCTTTTCTCCTATTTCTTGTGTATCTTATACTTCTGAGACTTTGAAAACTTCTGTAATAGTTAATTTGACTTGCACTCTTATTTCTGAGTTTCCTCTTGTTATGCTCATAGATTGTGGTTCTTCAGACTGCTTTATTGAATCACAAGTTGTGCAAAAATACTCTTTGCCTACTAATTCAGTTCCTGCTATTCCGTTGAAATTATTTGACAGTTCTACTAACTCTGTCATTACTCAGACTACTACGATCCCTATCTGATTTCCGACTGGCAAACTTCAGAACATTACTTTCTATGTAACATTATTGGATGGCAGTTGCTCTGCAGTACTTGGCTTCACCTGGCTCACCCACTATAATCCATTGATTGACTGGGTATTGGGCAGTATAACTTTCAAGTCTACAGAACCGACCACTGTTCTGACACCTCAGGCCTCAACTGCTGCTTCACAGTCCAGCACTTTGCTTCCAAGCAATCCATCACATCTCTGAAGTTGGAGGCGCCATGCATAGTCCTAGTTAATGCAGAAGTGTTTGTTTGCACCTGCAAACTAGAAGGTTTGCAAGCCTTTCAACTCAACCTTATGAATCTCAACAAATATGCTTGAGGATCCACTATGGTTGATTCTTCCCACAACCTGTTTCATGACTTTGCTGATGTCTTTAGTAAACAGCGCAGTAATACACTAGCACCCTATACACCTTACGACCTTAAGATCAACCTCGAAGATGGCACTTCTCCCCTTCTTGGTCACATCTATTCCCTCTCAGTATCTGAACTCCAATCACTACAAGATTTCATCAATGAACACCTTAACATGGGCTTCATTCAACCCTTGTGTTCATCACATGGCGCCCCAGTACTATTCGTACGCAAGAAGGATGGCTCCCTGTGACTCTGTGTAGACTTTCATGGTCTAAACAGAATTACAAAGAAGGACGATTATCCACTTCCCCTTATTTCTGACCTCTTAGACACCCCCAAGAAAGCTTGTATATACACCAAAATCAATCTCAGACATTCCTATCATCCCATTCGAATTGCCAAAGGGGACGAATGGAAGACAGCCTTTAGGACTTGTTATGGATCCTTTGAATGGCTTGTCATGCCTTTTGGTCTATCTAATGCCCCTGCTGCATTTCAGTGCTTCATGAATGACTTTTATAGCAATCTATTAGACATTACACCATCATCTATTCCAATGATGAATCCTCACACATTGAACATGTTCGTGAAGTTCTTTGACAATTACTCAAACACAACCTTTATGCTCAAGAAGACAAATGCTCTTTCCACCAAACATCCGTCAAATACCTCGGATATATCCTATCACCAGATGGTCTTACGATGGTGGAAGACAAAGTCAAATGCATCACTCAATGGCCTGAGCTGCAAAAAGTCAAGGACATCCAATCATTCCTTGGATTTGCAAACTTCTATTGATGATTCATTTTCACTTATTCCTCCATTATGACTCCCCTTACTTGACTCACTCACAAAGGTCTGGCATGGGATTGAGAAGAGATCACATTATGTTCAGTAACTTTCATGTTGCTTTCTATATACGATGCAAGTTTGATGGACTAGTATATCCTTATTGGTGTTAGAACCAACAGACTATTTGATTTATTACACATATTTTCTTCACATTTCAACACTAAAACCCAAATAACTCCCCCAATTCTATTCCCTTCAAAGCACAATTTCTCACAGGGTTTACAGACAAGACAAAGAACCTACAAAAATATTTTTATGATTTAGGGATGTTTTTGGGTGAATACCACCTACTTGGTCTGGTACCTGATACAAGGCCTAAATAGTCCCTCAGGGCTGATGGATGGAAGATTGTTGATGGGCAAAGAATTTCAATATGTCTGTTTCTTCAGTTCTTCTATCTTTTTCCAGGGCATGGCCCAAATCTTTTCCTTTGCCTACATACCCACATTCCATCATGCACCTGGCCATATCAGAATGGCCTCCAGTCACCTTCTAATAATTTTTCATATTACACAGCCTTTTCTTTCTTATAATTACCTAGATGTATCTAGCAAAATAACACAGAAATAGAATTTACCTTTCTACACCCCCGCTCTCACTAAACTTCAAGATAATCTCAAAATCCCTATTCGCACTTAACCAAAGGTTAAGCACCTGACACCACACTTTCCTATCCTGGACAAAAATACTAGATACTTGTCATACCAATACCTGGATCTGTCAAGTACACATACCAAGACCCGGTAATTCGGCAGTGCTGACCGAGCAGTCATCCTATGTCCATGTCCAAGTGTCTATGCCGTATGCATATCACTTGGTACACCGGTCTTGGCTCGGCACATCCACTACCCACATTCCTTGCCCATTACCTCTTGCATACTCTATGCCACTCGCCATCCATTAATCCCACCATGCCTACTCCTCGTTCTTCAATCCACTTCACCTCAGGACTTCCTGTCCTTGTATTATCCTCGGCCATGGCTACATTGTTTTATAGACGGTCACTCCCTATTATCTTATCCTTGGCCATATTCGTATTATTCTATCTTTTATTGTTCTATCCCCATTTACATTCTTTCATTCTAATTTTACTTGTTGTGGACAATACCCACATGCTCTGCATACCTTATTGTCCCACATTCCTTATTCCACATGTCGCTTCTTAAACCTATATAAGTAGGGCATGCATGTACATACTTCCTCATTCTGGGTATCGACTAGGCTTAGGCCCTTCTACCTTCTCCTCCTCTGTTAAGTCCTCTACTTGGGCTGGCATCATTGGCATCCTCCTGAGTACCCCGTCTGTTGCAAATCAGTGGCATGCATGGAAGAGTAGGGTACAACGCATGAGTATGTTGAAGCCAAAGCTGTCAGGAGTCGAATACTGACGGACTTCGGTACTGCCGAGGGGTGTTGTCGAAAGGTCGGGCGGACTATGGCCAAGTCCTGCAGGCCAAGAGTAGTGGCGTTGGCTTCAACGTACTCGTGCGTTGCACCCTACTTGCCGTGCGTGCCACTGTATTTGCAACAGACAGATACTCAGGGGGATGCTGAAGATGCCGGCCCGAGTCGAGGACTTAACAGGAGAGAAGAAGGTAGAAGGGCCTAAGCCTAGTCGATACCCAGAATGAGGAAGTATGTACATGCATGTCCTACTTATATAGGTTAAGAAGTGACATGTGGAATAAGGAATGTGGGACAACAAGGTATGCAGAGCATGTGGTTGTTGTCCACAATGAACAAAATTAGAACAAGGAATGCAAAATGGGGACAGAACAATAAAAGACGGGACAATAGGGGCATGACTCAGGATGGGACAATAAGGAGTGGCCGAGTATAAAACAATGGGGTTCCATCCGAAGATAATACAAGGACAGGGAGTCCCGAGGTGAAACGAACCGAGGAGTGCGGATGGCAGATGTGCCGAGCCGGGACCGGCGCACCAAGTGTTACGTAGGCACCGCGGGCACTTAGTTGTGGATATAGAATAATTGCTCGGTCGGCACTGCCAGCGGATGGGTCTCCATACGTGGACTTGACAAAAGCCACTACTTCTGGCCTGTAGGACTTGGCCATTCCCATCTGACATCTCGGCATTCCCGAAGCTTGACACCCACATTCCTTATTCCACATGTCGCTTCTTAAAACTATATAAGTAGGGCATGCATGTACATACTTCCTCATTCTGGGTATCAACTAGGCATAGGTCCTTCTACCTTCTCCTCCTCTGTTAAGTCCTCTACTTGGGCCGGCATTATCAGCATCCTCCCAAGTACCCTGTCTGTTGCAAATCAGTGGCACACATGGAAGAGTAGGGTGCAACACACGAGTACGTTGAAGCCAAAGCCACTACTCCCGGCCTGTAGGACTTGGCTGTTCCTGTCCAACATCTCAGCATTTCCGAAGCTTGACAGGATCGACAGTTGAGTTCCTAATACCAAATACTCTTTTTATACATCACCATCTATTATTTCTACATTGTGGGAGAACCACAACTCCATAAACCGGTGCTTTGGCTCCCAGGCCGGTTTCCCGGAACGGCGCCTAAGTGGAGGCCAAACCCAGGACTCAGCTCCCAGTAGAATTGCCATAGAGCAATATTACCATTAATAATAAATATAGATAAAATAACCAAAAAATCTCCAGGAATATTCCCCTATTTATATAACCAACATTTCGATATTCTACCCCTGGAAAACTCCACAGAAGTCTAATCTGCCACACCAAACTACAATTGGCCCATGTGGCATATCAGTGATGTAATGTTAACCGTATGTCTAAACCACCAATAATGAGATTTCAGGGCAAATGTTAGCAATATTGATTACATTTACATAAAGAGGTACTGAAAATTAGATGAGAAGGCTCCTAGGAGCAGGGAGATAACATGTCCATCACCCATAAGCTTGTCCCATAGTATCTGCCTTGCATATATGGATCTGCTCCCTTGTCCAGTAGCAAGCGAACAATATTCTTATGACCTGATGCCAATGCTGCCAGCAGTGCACTGCCATAGTATCCTCCTTGGATGTTGACATCCGCTCCTAGATTCAAAAGGAACCGAACCATGTCCTCGTCCCCTGTTGATGATTCCAAGTAAAGCGGAGAGCCAACATGTCCTTGCTGCATGTTTATGTCTGCTCCTTTCTCCACCAGCAAGTGAGCGATATTACTGTGATGCATCATCATAGCCATCCGCAATGCATTCCCACGTGTCCCTCCCTGCAAGTTCACCTGCGCTCCCCCCTCTATCAGCAAGGACACAATACTTTGGTGACCCATGAATGACGCTGCTTGTAGTGCGCTACCGTAGTATCCTCCCAGCATATTGACGTCCGCCTTCTTGTCTAGCAGCAAGCGGACAATGTTCTCATGACCTGCTGTCGATGCTGCCTGAAGTGCGCAACCAAACTGTCCCCCTTGCTTGTTCACATCCGCACCCAGATCTATTAGCAGTCGACCCATAGCTTCGTCGCCTGTTGAGGATGCCCAGTATAGTGCAGAGCCATCCTGTCCTCCCTGCCAGTTTAGGTCAGCACCCTTTTCTGCTAGCAAGCGAACAATATCTTCGTGACGTTTTCTAGATGCCACCTGCAACGCACTGCCGTAACACCCTCCGACGGTGTTCACCAGGGCTCCCAGATCAAGGAGGAGTCGAACCATATCCTTGTGCCCCAGTGATGCTGCCGTGTACAACGCAGAACCATTCTGTTCGTTTATGTCGGCACCTTTCTCGACCAGTAAGCGAACAATGTTCTCGTGAAGTTCTGTGGATGCCGCCTGTAGCGCACTGTCAACTTCTCCCTGTATGTTAACATTGGCTCCCAAATCAAGGAGGAGTCGAACCATGTTCTCGTCCCCCGACGATGCCGCCCAGTACAGTGCAGAACCATTCTGATCATTTATATCAGCGCCCTGCCCGACCAGCAAGCGAACAATGTTCTCGTGAAGTTCTGTCGATGCCGCCTGCAGCGCACTGCCATATTGTCCCCACTGTATGTTGACATCGGCTCCCAAATCGAGGAGGAGTCGAACCATGTCCTCGTCCCCCAAGGATGCTGCGAAGTACAGCGCAGAACCAGCCTGTTCGTTTATTTCAGCGCCCTTCTCGACCAGCAAGCGAACAATGTTCATGCGGCACAATGCCGATGCCACCTGCAGCGCACTGCCACATTCTCCTCCCTGTATGTTGACATCTGCTCCCAGATCGAGGAGGAGTCGAACCATGTCCTCGTCTCCCGATGATGCCGCCCAGTACAGCACAGAACCTTGCTGTTCATTGACATCGGCACCCTTCTTGACCAGCAAGCAAACAATGTTCTCATGGAATTTTTCGTTGCCGCCTGCAGCGCACTGCCATATTCTCCTCCCTGAAGGTTCACATCCGCACCCCGGTCGATCAACAAGCGCACGATGCTCTTATGACGTGTTGCCGATGCCGCCTGAAGCGCACTGCCGTACCTTCCTCCCTGAAGGTTCACATCCGCACCCCGGTCGATCAACAAGCGCACAATGCTCGTATGAGGTGTTTCCGATGCCGTGGAATCATTAGATTGACAATGTGACATTAATCAAATTTGTTCAGTAATTGGTGCAACTGTTTTTTCCTAGGGCCTTTTTCAGTGCCAACGATATTCGAACACATGTGCATGTGACCTGACGTTACTATGATAACGTGAAAAAACTTGCCGTCTAGGCCCAGTAGCCTTGTTCTCATTAGGCTTGAAGGAAGTGATAAAACAGAAGCAGAGTGGATGGTGTGTAGTTGAGTGTCGTTTAACGCTCTTTGGGCAGGTGTAAATCTTCTCGAGAATAGAATACCGTGGCCACTGAGACCTCTCTCATGAGAAACACAGCTAAGCACTCTTGGGCATCTGGACATTTTTTTAGTATCCTGTATGATTCTCTGGGTAGCGTATCCCAGATAGACAAGAGAGGTATTAAACTCGACAACCAGAGTCAACCAAAAACAAACGAATTTACAAGGCCCTGGACATATGCTTAACGATACACAAATCCCCGGACACAAGTTAGAACAGAGAAAACAGAGAACAAAAAAAAAAAAAAAAAAAANNNAAAAAAAAAAAAAAGAAGGGGGGGGGGTTAATGTATAGTCCAGTTTTGTAGTAAATAGTCTGAGTATCAATGGGACCTCGCCCAAGGAGCCCAAGTCGTGCACAATGACACTTAAAGAAGCAAGCTGATGTCTCGAGAGGCGTTCGCTCCAAGTGAAGTTGACATTGGACGGAAGGAGGTACACGTGAGAGCCCAAGTCTGGCTCAACACTACTCACTGTAGCAAATTGTTGTCTGAGTGTTCTTCACTTCAAGTGAAATTGGCATCTTATCCGGCCATTGAGGAATACCATTAGATATTTCCCTGGAAGAGCAATTGCATACCTATTGATGTCACTTGTAACCCCAAGGGTTGTTGACGAATGTGAGGATGAGGGACGAGCATGCAGGCAACGGCTTCACATTATCTCTGTCTGCCGTCATGTCGAAGTCGACATCTTCGACCTCTTCCAACTGCTGATGAAGTTAATCTCCATCTTCCCGCTTTCCGTTTCAACAGCGCACGAAGGAGACTACGAGGACATTGGCGAAGAGGGATAAGAGTACCATTCTTTGTCCACGTCCATCGCTTCGGCGTTTAGGGATAGAGGTGGGCGACGGTGCTCACGATCGAAGGTGTGGAAATGATACACGCTCAGAGCGCTCCCCTGCACCTGTCTCAGCAAGTTGGAGAAAGAGCAGTCGTATTCGTATTCTGCGCAATCTACATGTTATAAAACTAGTAAAAACTTGTGTCTGATGTGTTACATTTGACAGCCGGAAGAAACATGTACCTCACCACTCGGATGTGCATTGATTCTGAGCATATCAAGGTCGAGGGAGAGAGCCTTTAAGCCTGGAAGGCGAACCGTGGACGTGCTCGGGACAGGCAGGATCTTTGAACAATTGAGAAAATATAAGGTTCCGCAAGAGCAAAAATAGATGCAAACACAGACATCTTTCCTCTGAGTCCCACGGATTGCCAGGTTTGTAGGTTCAAAGAAGTCCAATTCGTCTTCAGCCGGATGCGAGGGGAACGGCTGCCACATTTCGGGTGCTGTACATGGACGGGTCTAAATAAATATAATTATTATAAGCCTGATGCACCCGAAGACCTAGAGCCATTGGCCGACCCTGACGTACACAATGACCCAGAGCCACTAGCTAGAGCTGAAGCATTAGAAGGCCCAGCGGAGGTAAGGAAACAGGTCGGCACTTGTCCAGAAAACGGGATGGGATTTTGGATGCTGTACATATATGGACCTGAGGGAAAATAATTATGAGAGCCTGATGCTCCTTAAGACATAGAGGCACTGGCCCATCCTGACTTACCCAATGACCCAGAGTGACTGGCTGGGCCTGAAGCAATTGATGGCCCAGTGGAGGGAGAAAAACATGTTGGTACTTGTCCAGAAAACGAAATGGCACCGTACACAAATGGACCTCAGCGATGACAATAATAATAGCCTGATGTACTTGAAGACTAGAGCAGCTTGCTGATCTTTACTCACACCATAACCTAGATCCACTAGCTGGGCCCGAAGCATTTAATGGCCCAGCGAAGGACATCGAAGATGTCAAGGACGGGAACTCTATAATTCTTTGGTCAGCACGACGACGAGATACCCTATTCAAATCCACAGAAGGGTAGGGCTCACCCGTGGCCTTATGACAGAGATGGGATATGGGAGTACCGCCATAGGCCCCTCCCAGATAGTCACCTTGTAGATGAGAATGAGTGCTTGGTACTATGCAGGGAGGGGCAGGGGCGCTCACATCATTGGAATGTGGTTTGAAATTACTTAATTGGAGTGTCGCTGCTGAACCTTTGGCATCTTGCGATAAAGTGGTGTGGAAGAAGGAAACCTGCCGGCCAGTGGGCGACAGAACCTGGCGGTTTGTGTTAGGCGGGAGTACATCCCACAGTCGGGCCCTGTTCCCAGATTGTATGACACACAGATATGATTCTTTGTTGATAGTGGAATAAATGAGGCAAATTCAGCCCAAGGTGAAGCGTATAAATTTAGAATGACTGAAAGAGCAGAGACCAGGGACCGTGATGTAGTGCATACTACTTCTTTTCTCCATACCCACTGAACTGCGCAGCTTTGGCACTCAGTGTTCTGCTTCTTTCCGACGTTCTATTCTGCTAGAAATGCCGCACTGGGAACGTCGTTCCTTGTTCTCATGCAAGTTTTAAACTCTTTACCACTTTTTCAAGTGACCGCTGACAGCGCTCTGCTAAGTATTACTACCTCATTTCGTCTGCTTGTAGGGTACTGGGACAGCGATGCAAGTCTTGGACATAATCTTGTTCCTTTATCTGCAGGTGAGCATCACAAGGCTTCTTGTGTCACTTCTTCTTAACTTCTCTGTCTCTGTTGTCTCCTATCAAAGCAACATTATCTCAGCCTTTCTTGTCAATTTTCCTAGTGCTCTCTGCTCTCTCCCTGTATGGACACCTCTCTATCTTGCCTGCTGTGTACCCGTTTTTCTCCTTTCCTGGAGCTTGGTCACATTAGTGCCACTTATGGAACCCAGACTTCAATTTTAATTTACGCGGCAAAGGTCACCGTTGGTTTCTCGTATTTGTTCTTTTGTGTTGGGTTGTCTAATCCCACATACTATTCATACCTCATGAGTCTTGATGAATTTCTAAGACAACACAGAGCTCTATGAGTAGTATTGACAATCTTATAACTAACTAGGGCTCTGTCACTCAACATGAAGTGGTCTTCATTATATGAGTCATCCTGAAAGGTTACCCATGTGGACTAGATGGTGTAGTGGTTAACACCATAGCTATATTTGCTATAGCCCTGGGTTCAATTCCCAGTCTGGTCATTCTTTTCACCTCAACATTTTGTTCCATCTGTCCTTTGTTTCCTGTCAATGCCTGTTGATTTTGCCCTCTCGTGCAGTTTTTCTGTTGTGACTCTTACAAGCCTTTCTGCTTGTAATGTCTTTCCATAACAACCTCATCGATCTCCCTAATTCTCTGCTGTCATACCTATACTGCTGTTTCTGCCTGTTTGCTTCTGTCACACTTATGGACCTTGACCATGCCGGTACTCTCTCTGACATATGTCTTGTCCTCCACCATCTCTCACCCAGTTCTCTGTGCAACTTTCTTGTCTTCTCTTTTTTTTCTTCTCTCCACTTTTCACTCTGAACCACCAAGATCGATCGCCACAAGTTAACGCCTTCGTTTTGTCAAACACCCCTGCCTGCTTTAAATCTGCTTCTCTTGGCATTTCTTCTCAAGCATTCCTTTTCTTGCTATTCTACTCTTTTGTGGTCGCTTCTTCGCTGTTGGACCCCCTTTAATTTTATTTTCTCTTCAGTGACTTTGACTGATGTGTACGATGAGCTTTGTTTAGGGTGCAAACTTGCATCTCACCCCTGAGAGACCAATCTCAATATATTGTAATTATATATCGATTTTAGTATCACTCTGTGCACTTTTAAATTCTGAATTTTTCCCACATTTATTTGTATTTTTACCCTCAATATTGAGGGAGCTATTCATTCTTTCCTATGTAGGCTACTTACGGGCGCTTGTCCACACGCGACGCAACATGCATGGCCGGCTCCCTGGATTGGGACCGGCAGCCTGGCTCAAACCTTCGATAGGGTCAAGGGCCGGTTACAGGGTATATGCGGGTGAAACACAACCTGCGCATGCCTCCCTCCTCAGTTGTTGACTACACTGAGGAGGTGAGTTGTATAATATATTGTACAAGCCTTTAAGGCTAATTTCTCTCTATTCTTTTTGTAAGATAAAATAAATAGGTATATTTTCCGAATATACAAGGAGTTGTTGACTACACTGAGGAGATAAAATAAATAGATTGCCTATAAATTCTTCAAACCTACTGCAATTTGCTCATAATCTCATCACTTTGATTATCTCCCTGCACTTGTTACTTCTTTTCCTTGCACTGAGCTGCGCAGTCTTGACACTTAGCATTCTTCTCCGACAATTTTTGTGCTGTTTCCAGACAAAGCTGACAAGCTTGTGCATTTCATACGGGGTCAGCAAGAGCGTACTGGGAATGCCTCGTTCTCACGTAATTTTTGCACTCTTTACCACTTATTCAAGTGATTGCTGACAGCTACTGCAGTGCCGTGGGAAGTATGGCTACCACATTTCGTCTGATTGTAAGGTACGTGGGCCAGAGATGCAAGGGTGGGACACGATCTTCTTTATCTGCTTTTTATCCATGGGTCCACCATCTGCTCTGTTGCTATTGCACTATGACCTTTCTGCCAAGCTGGCCCTGCTTCAAATATCATAAAGCTATGTCCTTCTAGGTTGCTGGGGTGAACATCAAAGGTTTCTTGTTTTACTATCTTCTCATCTTCTCCTTCTCGATCGTTTGCTATCAAAGAGACTTGATCTCGGCCATACTAGTCAACGTTCCTAGTGCTCTCTGCTCTCTGATTTACGAAAATCTCGATCTTGCCTGCTTGCGTATACCCGTTTCTCTCCTTTCTTGGACTTTGGCCACGTTGTTGCCACTTATGGACCTGGACATCAATTTTGTTTTACTCGGAAAAGGTCACTGTGGATATCTCGTATTGGTTCTTTTGTTCCCTCTGTCCTTTGTTTCCTGTCGATTTCTTTTGATCTTGCTCTTGCCTTCACTGTACCTGCTGTGGTTTCTATGGGTCTTTCTGCTTGAATGCTCTTTTTATCAGCCTGCTCATCCATCCCCCTAGTTCCCTGCTGTCGCACCTAACGACTGTAGCAGACTGTAGCAACAATGTTGCTACCATGACTTAGATACATCTCTCTGGTTCTATCGTTCTGTGCTCCAGGGGTCAGGGTGTTGTCGTATTTCTGTCTTGTCAATTTGCCTGATATTCACACCCCACGATATTAGTTTCGCTGTTCTATGATGGCTGGTCGATCCAATCCTTTCCTTCCCGCCCTGTCCCTCCGCCTGCTTCATCCGCCGAATTCTCTGTCGTCAAACCCATTGATATTGGCCATGGTTACGCATGCTGCAGAGGTGAACGGTTCCACCTCCACCATTTGTCTGATCGAGGGCTTTGATATAATTGCTCCTGCGATTCTATTCGAACTTGCATCGCTGCCTGCGACTGCTCCCTCTACCCTTTTCTCTCTGCTATCAAACATACCCCCACCTTGTTACAAGTCGGACCATATGATCTGTTACACTCTATTGAGATGATTATTGTTTTTTTTTGTATGGCTCTCTTTCCCTGTGACCATTGCTCCTCTGGCCTTGACTTCACTTGACTCAGCTCTGCTTGTGATGTTATGGCTCTTCTTAATTGTGCTTTTGGTGAACTGTGATTTTTTATATTCTTTCCTTTCTGCTGGTTCTTCTCTCCTGGTTTGATTTTCTTTTTTTTCTGCTCCGTTCGTCTTGTCTGCTACTGACATCACTTTGGTTCTATTATCACTCCCACAGACCCGTAGACCTTGTTGCTAATCTGCTTTTGTGTAGTTGGGGCAAGTGTTAGCTTCTTATATGCTCTAGTCTGATCTTAACGATCGTATCTGTCTTGTTAAAGTGACACTCTCCGCTCTTGATTTGCACGGTCGCTGAAATCTCTTACAGCGTGAAATCTACCTCATGACGGCACCGTAAATTCCAACTAAGAAGGTAGTCACAATATTATGATTCACCAAGTGCACGAGGCCCAGGTTCGAACAGGGACCAAAACCCTCACAGGTTCAATCTTCCATATTACGCACGGATGCCTCTTCTTCCCATCAAATAAAAAAGGTTCGTCTAGACATTCTGGGTATTAGTATAAGTGGTTATACCTTTACAGAGGGAATGTTATGCTTTGCGATCCTCATTTTCGTTTCATTCAGGAACCACTTCTCAAGCATCTATCTCCCTGTGTTTCTCATCCTGCTCGAAGTTAGCGCTGCTGCGTGCTTTCACCTGGGAACATTCCTCGTTTAACTTTCTGCACTTTGCTAAAAGATGCACTGCTGTGTTTCCTCCTTAATTTCTGGGTTCTTTTTCTCACTTGTCCCATTTACCCTGGGCTGAACATCCTCGCTTGTTCCAAACAGATTGTTTCTTAGTCTTGACTCGTATCTTTCTTGATCGACTGATACCTTGTTCAATAGATGTTTACTTGTACAGGAAACACTTCAATGCCAAGCATCGGATCTCACATACGCTAGAGCCACATTTATCAGGCATTTTATGTGTTCTGCTTTGGCTGGTGTCTTCTGCTATCTTACTGTTGCAGCAACATCTCGCTGGTGTTGGTCTCTAGTTCTCCCATTCTAATTCCAGCTTTCTTCTGATGTGACCTTGATTTGTGTTTTTCTCTGAAATGTCTCTTATGGGTACTCTTGAAACGCGAAATGTCAGGCATGCGAACGGGCTTAACTTTCTCTTCTCATCTTTGATCTCCAATTATTCTCCCACTCCAACCATTTGTGGTGATTTCCTCTCTCCTATTAAAATGTTTTGACTCTTCAGTTTCCCCTTTTCATTCCCACTCTGTCCCTTGTCATTTCTTTTCTCCGTTCCTTGCCATCCATCGCATCCATCAAGACCAGGGAAGCCTGGGACACTGTGTCTCAACGCATGTACGGATGTAACTATCGCGTGGGCCTTATGTACGGCAAACCAGCGTAAGCGCACAAGGATCATTTGCGGTTGTTGTTGGTTATCGGGGATTGGGGTTCTGATGCGGCTTCGGGGGGCTGTGCATCTGCGAACACATCAGCTCTTAACCACCATCCACTACCTATTACCCCTCCGCAACTTGACTTGTGGAAAAGACATTGAGACACTCTATTGCAACTCACACCCCACCGATGCCGTCGCCATTGATTAGCACCACTCTGTCCAATGTGAACTTCAGTATGTTTTCTTGTTGCCGTTGAACACATGAAAGCCTTACGCCAACTGACGTTCTCTTTTCAAGACACTCGTGAAGGAGTGTCTTTGCATTACAATATCAACTCCGGCAACACATACCATGGTAGGCGTGGCGATTCGAACCTCGCAACAGCTTATTTAATCTTTAACAAACTGTTTACTGACATTTCTTACAGATGAACGTCGGCAGAAGATATATGATTGGCTGGCAGCTCCTGACCAACGGTTAAAGCATGCCAGTGCTCAGAGGGAGAGACGAGAAACAACAGGGCTGTGGTTTGTGAACGGAGATCACTTCGAGGACTGGAAAATGAAGGACAACTCGTTCCTGTGGCTTCATGGAATGCGTGAGTTTCTAAGTTTTTCCCTGAGAAAATTGTTTGCCACTGACTCACTTGTCCAGCTGGTGCTGGGAAAACAATTCTATGGTGAGTAGAGTGCGTTTATAGTGAGTCACGCTAACGCCTCTGGGGATCAGCTCTACGATCATCGAGAGTATTTCCGATAATTGCCAGAAACGACCCTTGCTGGCTTATGCATATATCTATTTCGAGTTTCACTCAAAGGACATAGATGCCCGAGTAGTTCTCAGCTCCCTTGTTAAACAGATCTCATTTCAATTAGCCAGCACTCCTGACGCCTTATCGAAATTATTCTCCCAGAACGAAGAGGGGCGCCGACCCCTCACACCTGAAGAGTTGATTTCCGCTCTAGAATCCATCATCCACAGCTTCGACCATGTGTTTCTGGTTTTTGATGCGCTCGACGAATGCCACGATCGTCGTGGACTCTTGAAACTTCTGAAAACATTCCACAGCTGGGGGATTAGCACATTACACCTATTAGCAACTAGTCGCCAGGAATACGATATTTCCAGAGGGTTGAAGGATCTAGTCTCACATGAGGTGACAATGGACCCAAGTTCTGTTGACGAGGACATTCGGCTGCATGTGACCAAAACATTGGAGCATGATGACGAGTTCCAGGTGTACTCTGAAGAGGACAAGAAATTGGTCGAGACCGTTTTAATCGAGGGTGCACATGGAATGTAATGCGGTCGATCCACCAATTTGCGATTTTTTACTGACATCACTGAAAGGTTCCGATGGATTAGTTGTCAGTTGGACGTGCTGCGAAGGTGCCGTTCTCCAGCCAAGCTAAAGAAAGCTGTCAAATCCCTCCCGAAGAACCTGTACGAGACCTATGACCTGATTCTGTTGAATATCGATGAAGAAGATAGGAACTCTGCTGTCCGGTTGCTGCAATGGCTTTCGTTTTCCTTTGGAGAAATTACACTGAAAGAGGGGGTCGAAGTGCTCGCCACAGATTTTGACGCAGAAGATGGGGTTCTATTTCATCCGGATCGTCGACCGTTTGACCCTTACCAAATTGTAGATATATGCTCCAGTTTGGTGGCTATTACTGTCCCAGATGTTGGGAGTGATGGTGAAGGGTCTACTGAGGAATCGGATGACGAGGAAAAGACTACGATAAAATCTGGCAGGAACATTGACTCGTACTGGACTCGCATCACTGACCGTGCCACACTGAAACTCGCTCATTTTTCTGTCCGAGAATATCTGATCTCAGACTACCTCCGCCAGCAAAACGCCAATCTGTCATTCTATTCGTTCAACGAGAAAATGGCCGACACGACGATTGCCAAGACATGTCTTGCCTACCTGCTGCGATTCACGCAGCCTGGATCTATATACCCACCGAAAACACATCCACTATGTCAATATGCAGCGCGGAACTGGATGAGCCATGCTCGGGCAGATGATGGCGACTCGGATGCTCTGCATCGACTATTGATGGTGCTTCTGCAACCCCAGGATGACGTATATGCAAACTGGCTGACACTGTACAATCCGGATACACTGTACGATCCGGAGGTACCGGGTGTGATATGCCCTCCTCTCTATTACACGTCCTTGGCTGGATTGAGAAGAGCCACTGAAAATCTCTTGGAGTGTGGTTCGGATGTGAATAGATGGGAAGCTGATTTAACATTTGGCAGGGCACTGCATGCAGCATCGTTTCATGGTCACGAGGACATCATCCGGCTGTTGATAAAGTTTGGAGCGGACGTGAACCTGCCTGGACAACGTGGCACAGCACTGCAGCTGGCCTCGGGAAATGGGCATGAGGGCACCGTCCGTTTTTTGCTTGAAAATTCAGCAGACGCGAATGTAAACCTGATGATTTGGGGCACTGCACTCCAACAGGCTTCAGAACATGGTCATGAGAGGATTGCTTGCTTGCTCCTGGAGCATGGAGCATGTGTGGACACGCAGGGGAGATTTAATGACACTGCGCTGCATGCGGCGTCCTACGGCGGTCACGAAAGCATTGTGCGCTTGTTATTAGACCGAGGAGCGGATGTGAACATGGAGGGAGGAGTGTACGGCAGTGCACTGCAGGCGGCGTTAGCGCGCGGTAATGAAAATATCGTTCGCCTGCTCCTAGATAAAGGAGCTCTATCTGATGTGAACATACAAGGCGGGGTTTTGGGCAATGTGCTCCAGGCGGCATCGGATTGGGGTCACGAGGACACCGTTATTCTGTTTATTGAGATGGGGGCGGAAGTAAACATGCAAGGAGGATGCAACGGCAGTGCGCTAGGAGCGGCGTCGTACCGTGGTCACGAAAGCATCGTGCGTCTGTTGCTAGACAAGGGAGCGCATGTGAACATACAGGATGGAGAGGAACGCAGTGCGTTGCAACTGGCGTCATTGGGGGGTCACGAGAGCGTCGCGCGCTTGTTGATAGGCCTGGGAGCGAATGTGAATGCGCAGGGAGGATCCCATGGCTGTGCGCTACACGATGCATCGCGATGGGGTCACGAAAGTATTGTGCGCTTGTTAATCGACCGGGGAGCAGAGGTGAACCTGCATTGCGGATATTACGGCAGTGCGCTGCAAGCCGCGTCACACAGAGGTCACGAGAGCATCGTGCGTTTGCTGCTGGATCAGGGAGCAGATGTGAACTTGGCGGGAGGGAAGTACGGCACTGCGCTTCAGGCGGCATCGGAAACACCTCATACGAGCATCGTCCGCTTGTTGATCGACCGGGGTGCGGATGTGAACCTTCAAGGAGGGGAGTACGGAACTGCGCTTCAGGCGGCATCGGCAACACCTCAAACGAGTATCGTTCGCTTGTTGATCGACCGGGGTGCGGATGTGAACCTTCAAGGAGGGTGGTACGGCACTGCGCTTCAGGCGGCATCGGCAAGACCTCATACGAGCATCGTTCGCTTGTTGATCGACCGGGGTGCGGATGTGAACTTGTCGGGAGGGAGGTACGGGAGTGCGCTCCATGCGGCATCGGAGACATGTCATAAGAGCATCGTGCGCCTGTTGATCGACCGGGGAGCGGATGTGAACCTTCAGGGAGGAGAATACGGCAGTGCGCTCCAGGTAGCATCGGAAAGTGGTCACGAGAACATCGTGCGCTTGTTGATCGACCGGGGAGCGGAGTTGAACCTTCAGGGAGGAGAACATGGCAGTGCGCTCCAGGTGGCATCGGCAAGACGTCACGAGAACATTGTTCGCTTGCTGGTCAGGAAAGGTGCCGATATAAATGAACAGGATGGTTCCGCGTTGTACACGGCAGCGTTAGCAGGGCACCAGGAGATGGTTCGACTCCTCCTCGATCTGGGAGCAGATGTCAACCTACAGGGTGGAGAATATGGCAGTGCACTGCAGGCGGCATCGACAGAACTCCATGAGAAAATTGTTCGCTTGCTGGTCGAGAAGGGCGCCAATGTAAACGAACAGGATGGTTCTGCCCTATACCGAGCAGCGTCATTAGGGAACGAGGACATGGTCAGACTCCTCCTCGATCTGGGAGCAGATGTCAACCTACAAAGAGGA
This sequence comes from Gomphus sp. MG54, assembly GCA_003314385.1. Lineage (NCBI taxonomy): Eukaryota > Fungi > Basidiomycota > Agaricomycetes > Gomphales > Gomphaceae > Gomphus > Gomphus sp. MG54. Next base: position 27,448 of record QLPG01004229.1, read on the forward strand.
GAATATGACAGTGCACTGCAGGCGGCATCGACAGAACTCCATGAGAACATTGTTCGCTTGCTTGTCGAGAAGGGCGCCAATGTAAACGAACAGGATGGTTCTGCCCTATACCGAGCAGCGTCATTAGGGAACGAGGACATGGTCAGACTCCTCCTCGATCTGGGAGCAGATGTCAACCTACAAAGAGGAGAATATGGCAGTGCACTGCAGGCGGCATCAACACCACTTTATGAAAATATTGTTCGCTTGCTAGTCGAGAAAGGTGCCAACATAAACGAACAGGATGGTTCCCCATTGTACATGGCAGCGTTACTAGGGCACGAGGACATGGTTCGACTCCTCCTTGATCTGAGAGCGGATGTGAACAATCAAGGAGGATTGTTCGGAAGCGCCCTTCAGGCAGCTTCGGCAGCAGGTCATGACACCATAGTTTGCTTGCTGCTAGACATGGGGGCGGATGTAAATATGCTAGGAGGATACTACGGTACCGCGCTACAATCAGCGTCATTCCTGGGTCACCACACTACCGTGTCCTTGCTGATAGAGCGGGGAGCGCAGGTGAACTTGTAGGGAGGGAGGCGCGGGAGTGCCTTGCAGATGGCGCTGCGTTGATGATGGGTCACAATAATATTGCTCACTTACTGGTCCAGAAAAGAGCGGACATAACCATGCAGCGAGGGCAGGTTGGCTCTCCGCTTTACTTGACATCATTATTAGGGGACGAGGGCATGGTTCGTTTCCTTTTAGTTCTAGGAGCGGATGTCAACATCTAGGGGGATCCTACGGTAGTGCATTCCAGACGTCATCAGTAGCAGCTTATGAGACCATTGTTCAGTTGTTCCTCAAAAAGGGGTTGGACACATTTATGCAAGGAGGTGTTGAATGATGTGGACTATAGATATTTGATTATAGATAGAGGTCAAAGAAAATAAGGAAAAAAGTTTTAGGAAAAATTAACTTGTTATTTTATTATTCTAATATATGCTTTATTATATAGTAAATTGAACTGTGCACGTCCCTTCCCGGAGACGCGTTGGCATTGACGCGTCAATAGCAACGCGCGTGTGACCATCCGTGTGACGCAGCTACGATGCGCGCGTGACACATGTATGAAAATGCAGCGGCTGGTTCCAACAGGAGGATACTATGGGAGTGCATTGCAAGCGGTATCACTTATGTGTCACGGAAATATCACCTCCCTGCTGCTAGGAGGCTTGTGACCTAAGTCCCAGTACTTTTCCTTGTACAAATGTTTACCTATATCAATATTGTTAATCCTTTTCCCAAAATCTCATCATTGGTGATTTGGAAATACAGTTAACATTACACCACTGAGGTGCCACATGGGCAATAAGGATATACTAGGTCATCAAACTTGTGTCATACTGATTTCTTCTCAATCCCAAGTGTGGCTGCACACCTCAAGATTGATCAGGTAATTGAAAGCTCACCTTCATGGTGTTTTTTTGGTGTAAGCAGTAACAACTCCATCCTACTCCTGACCAGATTTCGTCATCTTGGTCTGCTCTTTGTGATTATTCCCCAGTGGGTAAACCATAACAAGCCCTGATCAGCATGACAGAAGACAAACGGCAAATAGTAATCACTTATGTGGTGTACCAGGTGTTAATATTATGGACAACTTGGCGCAAATGTAAGTAATGCAACTAGACAAAGTTAGACTACAAGCTAATCAGTTTGTCTAGTATAGTATAATAGGGCGGCACTCTTACCTCCTCAGTGTAGACAGACACTGAGGAGAACCAACTAGTGCCGCCCGACTCCTATGTGTACCCTGGGTGCCTATTCCCAACCCCACTGTGTCTCCTAGCAATGCAAGTATCTACATATGTATATCATAGAATAAGTAATGTAGAATTGACCCAAAGTATACCATTTATATTCAACACTCTCCCTCAATTTGTTACGACCCATGTCCCCAACAAACCCATACCAACCCCCACAACCACCCACCTCATTTCCGAAACATCCCTGACCACCGGAGGATGAACGATCACTTTCCGTGGTTCCCATCCCGTAACGTCCGAGCCCCCGATAATTCGATCCCGATTCCCATGACCAAAGTTCCGCATCTTGATAACCGACGCGCCAGTCTATCGCGTACCTTACTCCCTTATTCTTCTTTCCTATTGGACCCCTTGTACTTCCTTTCTCCTTGTTTTATGACCGGCAAAGATAGTACAAGGACAGTCGCATGTATATAGTCTTCCAGTTGACTAGACTATTCGCTAGTACGAATATTGATTTAGTCTCCCACCAGTTTCCGATTCATTTCCGGTAAACTCCTGCCTCCTTTCCGAAATTAGGGACAGACAATAGAGGAGGGTGCAACACATAAGTTGAAGCCAAGTCCCTTCAACCTCGAACACCTCAGTGACTGGATTAAACCATTCCGCGACCTACCTTAAGTTTCCGGCGCCTCTGCCCCCCGTCCGTAGTCTGTCCAAATCCACCTTCGGTCCTCGGCCCCGTTAAGGACCTTCATGCTAACACGGATAACTCCCTCGGAAGTGCTAGCTAAGCTCCTGACACGCGGACTTAACACAATTCAACATTACACCAAGCAATGTTCTGAGTCGCTCGAATGTGGGCCTTGGGAGTGCCTTCATGAAAATGTCTGCCACCATGTCTTGAGTAGGGCAGTAACAAAGATCAATATGCCCATGGCTGATGGACTCCCGGATGAAGTGATAGCAGATATCGATGTGTTTTGTACGAGTGTCAAGTACATGTACCGAGACCCGATTATTCGGCATTGCCGACCGAGCAACAATCCTATATCCATGACCAAGTGTCCACGCCGCATGCATAACACTTGGTACGCTGGTCTCGGATCAGCACATTCACCATCCACACTCCCCATCTTCACCCTTCGGTCCATCTCCCCTCGGGACTTCCTGTCCTTGTATTATCCTCGGTTGCATCTCCATTGTTTTATACTCGGCCACTCTCTATTGTCCCATCTTGAGTCACAATTCTATTATCCTGTCTTTTATTGTTCTATCCCCGCTTTGCATTCCTTGTTCTAATTTTATCCGTTGTGGACAATAACCACATGCTCTGCATACCTTGTTGTCTCACATTCCTTATTCCACATGTCCCTTCTTAACCTATATAAGTAGGACATGCATGTACATATTTCCTCATTCTGGGTATCAACTAGGCTTAGGCCCTTCTACCTTCTTCTCCTCTGTTAAGTCCTCAACTTGGGCGGGCATCATCAGCATCCTCCCAAGTATCTGTCTGTTACAAATAGGTGGCACGCACGGCAAGTAGGGCACAACACATGAGTACGTTGAAGCCAAAGCCACTACTCTTGGTGTGCAGGAATTGGCCATAGTCTGCCCGACCTTTTGACAACACCCTCGGCAGTACCAAAGTCCATCAGTACCCAAAGCTTGACAGTATACCCAGAATCAAACTACTTTCCATGCATCCACAGTTTACGAATACAGTCTCACAAGACACCCTTTTAATGATCTTTCTATCTTGTTATTCGGAACCAGGTCTCCCGGTAGCCCCTCTAACTGTGTTGAATCAGGATCTGCTCATAGCTTCACCGGATCGTCTTACTCCTAGGAGGTTGTCCAACAAGACAGGTCTATGCCACAGCATTTTCAACCCAATACCAGTATAGATTTGGAAACTACCCAGTTCAGAAAAACTTCAGTTGTTTCTGGCCGACCTGGAGGCAATGCTCACCCTCAGCACTCTGTCCGGCATGCTTGATCAATCAGCATCAGCTCACAGACCATTTGAAAATTTGTTTCTGATTATGACCCTCCTCGATCTAGTATTTCTTGCTAACAAGCACAGATACGTCTACTAGATCTTCCGTCCGGACAAATTCAGTCCACCCATCCGTCTGTCATGTCACTAGATCCGTCGGTCAGCAAAATTTGGGCACAACTCGCTCACCCACTATAATCTGTTGATTAACAGGGTATTGGGCAGTATTATAATCCGTCAAGCTACTAACATTTTTAGGTGCATCCCAATGGCCTAGGTCCAGGCGGCATTTGCCACTGTTCCAAAAGCCTCACCCAGGATCCTGTTCCATCACTGGAAGCTTCGCCAATAGCCCTAGTCAATGCAACTGCCTTGTGCATGCTTGTATACCAGAATGGCTGGCAAGTTTTTGGCTGGGACCTCTCGGTCAGCATTGTCATTCGGCACGTTTGGCCAAGGTCTCTTCCATCCATCCCCATCCATTCCTATTCATTCACTCCGTATATGCACATCATATGCCTGTACGACCCTTTTCCGTTCTTCTCGGCTAGAGGCCAACACCTTTAGTAGATGGTGGGACACCTACCTAAAAGGGGGGGGGGGGGGTGGCAACCAGCTAGAAACCTTTTCAAACTGTGCAAACTCCCCTCCCGAAGACATCCCTCTCCCAAAACCCCCTCCATTCATCAATCTCTGTCCTGTCCTTCACTCCCTCTGTTCCTTCAGTCCTTCCCCTATACGATCCTGACACTCCACTCACGATTTTACGACCACTCTTACTCCCAAATACATCCCCTCAGTCTACAATTAACCCCTAATCCTTCCACAAACACCCCTACACTCCAATTCTGACATCATGAAGACCTCACATCCCTCTCAGTCCATCCATCACCCTCTTCTTCCATCTGTCAAGCTTCGGGTACTGACGGACTTTGGTACTGCCGAGGGGTGTTGGCGAAAGGTCGGGCGGACTATGGCCTGATGAGATTATGAGCAAATGTGCAGTAGGTTTGTGAATTTTCTAGGCAGTCTAAATATTTTATCTCCTCAGTGTAGTCAACCACTATTGTATATTTGGAGAATATTCCTAAATATTTTATCTTACAATGAAAATAAAGAAAATTAGTCGGGAGCCTCTGTATATTATACTATACAACTCACCTCCTCAGTGTAGTCAACCACTGAGGAGGGAAGCATGCGCGGGTTGTGTTTCACCCACAAATACCTTGCAACCGGCCCTTGACCCTATCGAAGGTTTGAGCCAGATTGCCGGTCCCAATCCAGGGAGCTGGCCACGTGCGTCGCGTTGTGCGTAGACAAGTGCCTGTAAGTAGCGTACAGGTAGAAATACATTATCTCCCTCAATATTGAGGGTAAAAATATAGAAAAATATTCTAAAAATAGAGAATTAAAAAGCGCACAGTTCGATATCATTTTCAAATAAAAGCGTGAATATATTGTGATTGGTCTCTCAGGGGTATGGTGCATATGTACACCAACACACCCCCTCAAGCTCAATATATTCCAAGCTTTCCAGTAAGGATTTTCACTCTAGGTGCTGGAAGACCCTTTGTGAGGATATCTGCGACCATTTGATCTGTTGGGAGGTAATCGATCTGTATCTTCTTTCCCTCTATCATGTCTCAAATAAAGTATAGTCGTATATCGAAATGTTTGGTTTTTGAGTGCTGCTGATTACCATAAGCTATAGTAATAGCTGATTGGTTGTCAGCATGTATTTTAATAGGATTTTTTATTGGTTGGAAAACTTCAGTAATGAATTGTTTTAACCATATTGCCTCTTTAGTGGCATGGGTTAATGCAATGAATTCAGCCTCAGTTGAAGAGAGGGCTACGATCATCTGCTTCTGGCAGCTCAATGATATGCTTCCTGAGTCGATCTGGAAAACGTAGGCCAATATAGAGTGACGGTGATCTTGTGAGGCCCAGTCGGCATCAGAATATCCTATAATGCCATCACGACTTTCTCCTAAGACTAATTTCTTCTCTTTCATCCCCTTCAGATATTTAAACACTCTTTTGACTGCATTCCAGTGAGCTAAACCAGGATTTTCTAAGAACTGAGATAGTAATGATACTGCAAATGATATATCTGGTCTGGTGGCCACTGCTGCCCAGATGAGTGAGCCGATAGCTTGTCTATATGGAATCTTTTCCATATTCTTCTTTTCTTCGTCAGTATTTGGGCTTTGATCTTTGGAGAGCTTTATCATAGGATCTAGAGGAGTATTGTGCGTTTTAGCATCATGTAGGTTAAACCGGTTGAGTATCTTGTCAATATATGCTTCTTGTGAAAAACTGATCGTCCCGGCTGATCTGTCTCGTTCAATCTTCAGATTGAGAAGCCAGTGTATTTCACCTAGGTCTTTCATCTTAAAAATATCTTCGAGATCTTCTTTGACGCCTTGCAAGACAACATCGTCTGTAGCCATGATAGTGAGATCATCCACGGCGGCTCCAATGATCGCATAGTCGTTTTGTCTGTGCCTATAGAATACTGCAGCATCGGATGATGATTTCTTAAATCCAATGGAATATAGTGCATTCGACAAACACTTATACCACTCTCTACCTGATTTTTTGAGCCTGTATATGCATTTCTTCAGCAATAATACGTCGTCATTATTTTCTTGGAAATAACCCGGCGGTTTACACATATAGATGGGTTCTTCAAGTGGAGCATTTAGGTATGCTACATCTACGTCCATTTGATGTATCGGCCAATCATTTCTTGCCACAATAGCGCATATAGTGCGTAATGATGTCATACCTACGACTGGTGCATAAGTTTCATCATAGTCGACTCCAAAGGTTTGTGTAAAACCTTGAGCAACGAGTCTTGACTTTGCACGAACTACATCTCCCTTCTGATTGTGTTTTAATACATGAGTGCATTTGCTTCCGACTATATTCACACCCGGAGGAGGTATAGTAAGCTCCCAGGTGCCTTTATCGATCTACGATTGGATCTCCGTATCCATGGCAGTTTTCCATGTAGGATTATGAAGAGCATCTTTAGTCGTCATAGGCAACTGTAGATCGTTTGATATGTACGCATATTCATTATCATCCGTATTTATTGGTTGGGCGCTTATTGCAAGATAGTCACATGTGCTGCCATCGCTCTCTTCAATATTTAAATTAGAATCAAGTGTGACATCGTTGAGAGTAGTATCATCAACATCTTCGCAGGCGATGGTAGTAATATTTGTGTGTGCGGTTTCTCCAGTTTGAGATCTTTGTCCAGAGCCAGCCTTTGAAGCCCGTTCTTGTATCAAACGTATCCTCTCACTTCTTCTAAGTGGAGGAGCTTCAGTAGGTCCACTCACGTGTTTCTGACTTGGTTGCAAATTTTCTATGTCTCTCTCTGGCGTGTGCTCAATTATTTCTTCAATGCGACTCTTGCCCAGCTGATCACATGGTGCGTCAGGTGACCTCACACGTGACCCCATTAGAGGTGCCGGTATGGAAGATTTGGGCAGTATTGTAATAATTTTAGACGTAAGAATTAAGCGATCATCTATAGGTAAAATAGGAGCTCTTGAAGGTGGTATTACCCCCTCAAATATAATATTTTGCTCCACAGATACCTTATGACTTTCTGGCCAGTAAATACAGTGGCCGTCGCTTTGTGCAGAATGACCAATCCATTTTGCTTTCTTAGCTCTAGACGATAATTTGTCGTCTTGTTTGATTTTCACATAAACTTCCATCCCCCATTTGTGTGTGTCCTGTAAGTTCGGCTTCTGATGGTGAATCATCTCATAGGGTGTCTTGTCTGGTAGAGCTCGTGTATGTGTGCTATTTTTGAGATAATTCGCATGCTGGATGGCATATCCCCATAAATACTTGGGAAGACAAGAATCTAGTAGCATGGCACAGGTCTTTTCTACCAATGTACGGTTTAAGTGCTCAGCCACTCCGTTCTGTTCAGGAGTGTCGTGTACCGTATATTTATGTCTTGTGCCTTGCTTGTCTAGATAGTTGTTGAATTCTGTACTTGTATATTCGCCCCCCCAATCTGAGAGAAGCGTTTTGATATGCACATTCCTTTGTCGGAGCATCATGGCCTCATATAGTTTGTATTTGGCGAAGACTTGGTCTTTTGTGCTCATTAGATAGAGCACAGATTCCCTTGAGTGATCATCCGTAAACGAGACATAATAAGACTTTTTATCTATTGTCATATGTCTCGCCAGTCCCCATACATCTGAAAATATTTTGTCACCAATCTTTTTTGAACGCTCACTTGGTTCTTTTGGGAGCAGTTTGCATGTTATCTTAGCTTTGATACATGCATCGCAAGTGAATTTATCACGAGCTTGAGATAGCTCTAAGCTTTAAACCACACCACGATCCATCAGGCACTTAAGGGCCTTATAAGATATATGCCCTAGTCTGCGGTGTGTCTTGATGGTGGTTAAACATAGCTTAGTGGATTGTTGAGTTGACTGATTGTCCAATTGATATAGACCGTGTAATTTAGGTGCCTGTAATAAAATATGGCCGGATGAATTCTTTATAGTTGTTAAGTCCACATGTCAGGCGCTTAGCTAGCACTTCCGAGGGAGTTATCCGGGTTAGCGTGAAGGTCTGTAGCAGGGCCGAGGGCTGAAGGCGGAATTGGACGGACTACGGATGGGGGGTGGAGGCGCCAGAAACTTAGGGTAGGTCGCGGAATGGTATAATCCGGTCACTGAGGTGTTCGAGGTCGAGGGGACTTGGCTTCAACTTATGTGTTGCGCCCTCCTCCATCGTCTGTCCCTAATTTTGGAGAGGAGACGGAAGTTTGCTGGAGTGAATCGGAAACTAGGAGGACTAAGTTGATATTCATACTAGCGAACAGTCTAGTCGACTGGAAGACTATATACATGCGACTATCCTTGTACTATCTTTGCCGGTCATAAAACAAGGAGAAAGGAAGTACAAGGGGTCAATAGGAAAGAAGAATAAGGGAGTAAGGTATGCGATAGACTGGCGTGTCGGTTATCAAGATGCGGAACCTTGGTCACGGGAATCGGGATCGGACTATCGGGGGCTCAGATGTTATGGGATGGGAACCATGGAAAGTGATTGTTCGTTCTTCGGTGGTTGGGGAGGTTTCGGATATGGGGTAGGTGGTTGTGGGGGTTGGTATGGGTTTGTTGGGGACATGGGACGTAACAGTACCCCCCCATTAGGACCGAGCCCTCGAGGTCCTTGGCTGTCGAACGATGTTACGGGGTGGTCAAGGCTGGTCGCTTGGCCTCCCTGGGCCTGGCTTGAGCAGATAGGCACGGTGAAAGTCTGAAACTACCTCCCTCGTGTGGTTCAGTTCTGTGGCAGGGAGCCAGGAGGTTTCTTCTTCTGTTCTCTCGTAACCAGCCCATCTGACTAGGTATCAGAGTTGGCAGCCATGACAGCGATCGATCTTTGAGTCTAGGATTTCCGCTATTTCGTATTCGCGTTCCCCATTGATTTCTATTGGCGGCTGTGGTGGTATCACACGGTTGGGGAAGGTGTTGGGGGTTGAAGGTTCCAGCATTGAGACATGAAAGACGGGGTGGATCGACCTCATGTTTTTCGGAAGGCGAAGGGTGTAGGATACCGGTCCAACTCGAGCTATGACCTCGTAAGGTCCTAGGTATTTCTTGGACAGTTTCCGGTAGGGTCTTGTGGTCCGGATGTTGTCCGATTTGAGGAAGACTTTGTCTCCGACCTTGACCTCTGGTCCTTGGGAACGGTGTTGGTCTGCAGAGGCGGCGTAGCATTGTTGGGCCGTGGCTATGTGTCTGCGGAGCTCCTGGTGTAGTTCATCTAGGTCCACTGCAAAGTCATGCACCCTTGAGGAGGCCAGGTCTCGCTCGGGGTGGAAGGGGATGTCCGGGTGGGATCCTTTGTTGGCGAAGAAGGGTGAGATTCCGGTTGTTGCGTTGGGGGCATTGTTGTAGGCAAACTCTGCGATTGGGAGGAGGTCCGCTGTTAAGTCCATGTGTCAGGTGCTTAGCTAGCACTTCCGAGGGAGTTATCCGGGTTAGCGTGAAGGTCCGTAACAGGGCCGAGGACAGAAGGCGGAATCGGACGGCCTACGGACGGGGGGCGGAGGCGCCGGAAACTTAAGGTAGGTTGCGAAATGGTTTAATCCGGTCACTGAGGTGTTTGAGGTTGAAGGGACTTGGCTTCAACTTATGTGTTGAGCCCTCCTCGATCGTCTGTCCCTAATTTTGGAAAGGAGGCGGGAGTTTACCGGAAATGAATCGGAAACTGGTGGGAGACTAAATCGATATTCGTACTAGCGAACAGTCTAGTCGACTGGAAGACTATATACATGTGATTATCCTTGTACTATCTTTGACGGTCATAAAACAAGGAGGAAAGGGAGTACAAGGGGTCAATATAAAGGAGAACAAGGGAGTGAGGTACGCGATAGTCCTGCGTGCCGGTTATCAAAGTAACGGAACCTTGATTTTGGAGTCTTCGGAGGGTCGGAATCGCGGAACCTCGGAATGTATGTCAGACATCCGGAAATCGGTTGTTCAGGCTTTGGTCGATCGGAAAGGTCCCAGAACGGTGCGGGTGGTTGTGGGGTTTAATGTGGGTTTGTTTGGCTGCATGGGCCATAACATCCGCCCAGTTGTCCTGCTGGTAATTGCAGTAGACCCGGAGGTATTGTTCCAACATTTGGTTCATCCGTTCGGTTTGTCCGTCGCCTTCTGGATGGTATCCGGAAGTGAAGTGTAGTTTCATGTCTAGGGCCTTCCCCAAGGACCTGAAGAAGGAAGACACGAATTCTGTTCCGCGATCCGAGGTAACGTGCGATGGGACCCCGTGTTTTGAGAATACGTGGAGCACAAACAACTTGGCTAGGAGGGGGGATGTGATGGTGTTGTGGGTTGGGATGAAGATGGATTGTTTGGTGAGTCGATCTATGATGACGAGGATGGAGTCGTAGCCGGCCGATGGGGGTAGTTTTTTGATGAAATCCATTGATATGGAGTTCCACAGGCATATGGGAACCGGTAGCTGTTTCAGGAGGACTGTTAAGTCCGCGTGTCAGGCGCTTAGCTAGTACTTCCGAAGGGGTTTTCCGGGTTAGTGCGAAGGTCCGTAACGGGGCCAAAGGCCGAGACTGGGGTCGGACGGGCTACGGACGGAGACGGAAGCACCGGAAGTTTAGGGCAGGTCACGGGATAGATCAATCCGGTCACCGAGGTGTTCGAGGTCGAAGGGACTTGGCTTCAACTTATGTGTTGCGCCCTCCTCGATCGTCTGTCTCTAATTTCAGAAAGGAGGCGGAAGTTTTACCGGAAATGAATTGGAAACTGGTGGGAGACTAAATCGATATTCGTACTAGCGAACAGTCCAGTCGACTGTCAGACTATATACATGTGGCTTATCCTTGTACTATTTTTGCCGGTCATAAAACAAGAAGGAAAAGGAGTACAAGGGGTCAATAGTAAGGAAGAACAAGGGGGTAAGGTATGCGATACTAGCGCGTCGGTTATCAAGATGCGGAATCCTATGTTACGGGAATCGGAATCGGACTAGTGGTGGTTCGGACAGATGTTACGAGAACGGGAACGGAAACGGGAATGGGTCCGTACTTCGAATGGTCGGGGAGGATTCGGAAACGGGGGTGGGTGATTGTGGGGGTTGGTGTGGGTTTGTTGGAGGCATGGGACGTAACAGTACCCCCCCATTAGGACCGAGCCCTCGAGGTCCTTAGTTGACGAGCGATGTATAGGGTGGTCAAGGCTGGTCGTCCGGTCTTCCTGGGCCTGGTTTGAGTGGATAGGCACGGTGGAAGTCCGAAACCACCTCTCTCGCGTGGTTCAGTTCCGTGGCGGGGAGCCAGGAGGTCTCTTCCTCTGTTCCTTCGTAGCCAGTCCACCTGACTAGGTATCGAAGTTGGCAGCTATGATGTCGATCGATCTTCGAGTCCAGGATTTCCACTATTTCGTATTCGCGTTCCCCATTGATCTCTATTGGCGGCTGCAGTGGTATTGTGCGGTTGGGGAAGGTGTTGGGAGTTGAGGGTTCTAGCATCGAGACATGGAAGACGGGGTGGATCGTCCTCATGTTTTTGGGGAGGCGGAGGGTGTAGGATACCGGTCCTACTCGGGCTATGACCTCGTAGGGCCCTAGGTATTTCTCAGACAACTTCCGGGAGGGTCTTGTGGTTCGGATGTTGTCTGATTTGAGGAAAACTTTGTCTCCGACCTTGATCTCCGGTCCTTGGGAGCGGTGTTGGTCTGTGGAGGCGGCGTAGCGTTGCTGAGCTGCGGAAATGTTTTTTCGGAGCTCCTGGTGCAGTTCGTCTAGGTCTACTGCGAAATCGTGTGCTCTTGAGGAGGCCAGGTCGCGCTCAGGTGATGTCCGGGTGGTATCCTTTGTTGGTGAAGAAGGGTGATATTCCGGTTGTCACGTTGGGAGCGTTGTTGTAGGCGAATTCCGCGATTGGGAGGAGGTCCACCCAGTTGTCTTGCTGGTAGTTGCAGTAGACCCGGAGGTATTGTTCCAATGTTTGGTTCATTTGCTCGGT
>QLPG01004242.1:0-12306 GCA_003314385.1 Gomphus sp. MG54
TTCCACAGACTACCCTTTCGGCCCATACCAAACCCCAGAGTAGTGTCATGATGGGACAGCATGGATGCATGAGTGAGGAGTGAGTGGCATGCAGGAGGGCCTTGCATGCAGGGTGGTGGTCAGTGTGGCAGGTCGATGTGACGAAGTGTGTGATGACGAGTGTGACGCGGCGGATCGACGCGACACAAGTGCACGATGGCGACAGGTGTGAACGCACGTGGACGCGACAGATGCGCAGACGCAAACGAACGCAGGCGCAGGTGCGAACGGCGGGTGCAGGCACAGGTGCGAGCACGGGTGTAGCAGGACGTGCACAAAAGTGGCGGATACAGGTGCGGGTGCAGGTGCAAGGGCGGTGCACCGGTACGCAATGGCGGGCGCAACAGGTGCGTGCGTGTGAGGATGGCACGAGGGCGGTGGACGTGTGTGAGGATGGCATGAGGGTGGCGCTGTGGATGCATGAGGATGGCGCGAAGGTGGTGGACGTGTGAGGATGGCGCAAAGGCGGTGGACGTGTGAGGATGGCGCAAAGGTGGTGGACGCGTGAGGATGGCGCGAAGGCGGTGGACGCATGAGGATGATGCAAGGGTGACGGACACGTGTGAGGATGGCGCGAGGGCGGTGCTGTGGATGCGTGAGGATGGCACAAGGGCAGTGGATACGTGAGGATGGCGCGAAGGTGGTGGATGCGTGAGGATGGCGTGAAGGTGGTGGACGTGTGAGGATGGCGCGAGGGCGGTGCTGTGGACACATGAGGATGGCACGAGGGTGGCAGATGCGTGTGAGGATGGCGCGAGAGCGGTGCACCGCGATGGTGGGCGCGACAGGTGCACAGGCACGAGGGAGGCACACTGGTACGCAATGACGGGTGCAGCGCAACAGGTGTGCAGGCACGAGAGTGGCAGGTGTAGGTGTGCGTAGGGCTGTGGGGGCAGGTGCAGGTGCTAGGATGGTGCGAGGGCGATGGGTGCAGGTGCGAGGGCGGTACACCAATACACAACGACGAGTGCGACGGCAAACACGACAGGTGCACAGGCACAAATCCATGCAGGCGTAACAAAAAGGATCGAGTTGCCACGCACGCCAGTACGATGACGAAAAAACCTGTAAAAAAAAAGGAAAAAACAAGTCGCCGCACACGCCGGCGCGACAAAGAAACGACCTGTAATTGTTGCACATGCTGGCGCAACGAGAAAGGGATCCATGGCTAGCAGAGAGCTCCAGAGGGTCTTGGTCCAGGGAGGTTGAACACATGCTGGCACAACCGGAAAACTAACTAATGCAACCCCTGCCTTACCTTCTTCTCGCAAAAAGGATGCCCCACCAATCGTGCACGCCGGCATGATGGCTAGGACAAGTGCAGGGGTCGTTTACCTTCTTCTCACCACCTCTGTGGGACAAGACCGCGAGTGGGAGGGATAGTGAACAAGCGACATAAGCGCTTATACCAAACAAGCACCTGCCCCTCCAACCCGGTACTTTGGATCACTCAGTAGACAAGCAATGCATGCATCATCAATGAGGACATTGACCTTAAAAGGGGGGGTAATGTCATGATTTCTCCACTCCTTTCTCTATTACTTATTATTGGACTCTGCTACTCTGCCAGACCATATGTATAGTTCTTAGGTAATTAGTTAAAGCTCAGTCTTGAGCTGGTCAATACACCGACAAGTATCATTGCTCATTTCCTTCTTCCACTCTCCAGTATTGAAGCTCTTGTTGTTGCTGACAGGCCCAGCGGGCAGTGACTTGGGCTCCTGAGGAGAAAAGGAACGTGGAGGTCAGCCAGGACCTTGCGGGGCGGGTCAAGGCACTCGAGAACGCGGGTGTCAAAGCTGTTGAAGATCCCAAAAGCCCGGATGTGCCGAAGGTGACGACGCGTAAGAGGGGTATGGATGTGGATACGGGGCCGAGTAGGAGAGGTAGGCCGAGGGGGACCCAGGTACGAAGGATTTGTATTTTCTTTTGTGTCTTTTTTACTTATTTCTTATTAGTTTAAAAAGAAGCCGACCCGGGAGTGGTTGCCCTCTCTTCGCCCTCCTTGCGATCATTGCAGGGAACACGGAGAGGCCTGCTCCATTAGGAATGTGGGAGCGGCGTGTGGATGCTGCAGCGGGTGCTGGGTAAAATGCAGCTTGGCGGCGCCTCGGCAGCACAAGGTGAGGAGTAGGGAAGAGGTGGAGTCAGAGAGTGAGAGTGAGGAAGAGAGTGGGGAGGAGACGGAAGAAAAGCGGCCGATGAAGAGGCCGAGGAGGGCTGTTACGATGCGACCGAGCAAATGGCCGGTGGCCATACAGCCGAGTGGGCATGAGATGACGGTGGAAGTCCCCTTTCCCATGGGGTTGGGGTCGCAGAAGCTTGCCGAGATCTGGGAGGACATCCTCCAAGAGAGGTCGAGGTCAAACCGACTACTCTTTGAGTTGGTGGAGGAGGTAAGGTTCATGAGCGGTACAATGGTTCTCATGAATCAGAGTTTGGTTCTGTGCGGGGAGTCGGCAGTGCCGGTGACGGCAGTTGTTGCGGAGGAGTTGGGGGGTGAGGATCCAGGCAAGGATCAGTTGAAAGATGATGAGGGTGAGGAACAAAGGAAGGACAAGGGTAAGGAGCAGGATGAGGAGATGGTGATAGATGAAACTTTGAAAGATAACTGATTTAATAAATTGTTGTTTTTCTTTTTTTTTAAAAAAGGGATAAGGAAGGAAATAGAAGTATGTGAGCAGAAGAAAACAAGTGAATGTGCTGATGTTCATTTCGGCAGATTCAGTCGGGTTGGACGGAGGAATTAATGTTATTGGGAATAGCATGTCGGGATGGGTAGGAATTAAGGTCAAGATAAAGAGTGAATGGAAAGGGGATTTCCTTGGGAGGAGAGGTTTGTAGCATTGTTTGGTTGCTACCCCCCCTGTTTAGGTAGACGTCCCATCGTCTACAAGGAGTAAGCATGCAATTATGCCAATCGGATAAACAGGAACGGATGAGGACGGACAGAGAAGACCTTGGCCGAAACATGCCAAATGGCGACGCTGACCGAGAGGCCTCAGCTAGGAACCCTTTGGCAGAGTTCCTGGCGACGGAGCAGGATCCTGGGTGAGGCTTTTGGAGCAGTGGCATGTGCCGACTGGACCGAGGCCATCAGATGCACCTAAAGGCGTTAGTGGCGTGACGGAGCATAGTACTGCCCAATACCCTGTTAATCAACGGATTATAGTGGGTGAGCGAGTTGTGACCAAATATTGCCGACTGACAGATCTAGTGACTTGATAACGGATGAGTGGATGGGTTGTCCTATCGGAGTATCTAGTGACATGTCTATGTATTCGGTAACGACCGAATGTAGTAGTACTAGATCAACGAATTCTAAGGTGGAATAACATAAGAGTCTAACTATGAACCGATAATGACTGAAAAATTTAAAGGAAAATTTGGGGGTATAGGAGCATTGATCTAAACCTCTAATACTGGCATCTACTGAGTCAACGCAACTCTCGGTGCACTCAGAGGCTGGCGGGTGGCGGACTAGTCTTCGGTCACCGTTGCTGAGTCCTCAGCACTGGCGTCCTTGGCATCGGATGCCTGTGAGACAGAGTCAGAAGTGGTGGTCATGCGGGCTTTGGTTGCCTTTGGGCATTCGGCAACTTTGTGATCACTGGCGGCACAGAGGAGACACAGGTTGTGGTCCATGCGTCTCTGGCATTCGGTCGGGAGAAGTTTGCCATCCTTTCTGAGCGTTTTGGTATACTCGGGTGGGTCGGGCATTTTCCCGTCCTTTTTCTTGGACGTGTCCTTGCTGCTGTTATCGTTGCTATTATGTTGCTGGCGGTTGTCCAAGGTGGATCTGTTGCCAGGCTTATCCGATCTGGTATCTTTCTTTGGCTCATTGCTGCCCTCCACAGACTGTTCAGCTTTTCGTTCCCAATACCTCATGTCGATTCGCTGAACGTGATTTCGAAGTTTGTTGAGTGTGTGGGGTTTGTCGAAATGGATGAGGCCATCTTTGATGCGCTTCGGCAGTGCCGTATATGCTTTGCGGAGGAGGGCATTGTCATTATAATCGACAAACGCCGTGAGCCTGTAAAATTCCACAAAGAACCGAGTTGCTTTGTGGTTGTCTTGCATGGTTAGTTTCTCGAGGGCTGTCTCAGCGTCAGCTCTCTTGTCCCAAGAGCCGAAGTTGATCTGTAGTTCGTCGATGAAGAGCTCCAGGTTGCTGGTCCAACGGGTTTCCGTATTGGGATTACCCATCAGGTATGGCTCGAAGCATTCTAGAGCTGTTCCTTTCAGGTAGGAGACCATGTAGTTGACTTTTTGCCTATCGTCGGGGAATGAGTTCGGCCAGGTGTAGAAATTCATTCTGCAGAGGAAGATGAAACCCTTTAATTTCTTTGGGTTGGTTCCATCGAAGGGTTCTGGTTCTTGTATTCTGGCGGCTTGACCGTCTTGTCGGTGGTTCCGAGTGGTTCTGCCAAGTTCGAGAATGGCATTCAGCAGATCTTGATTGTTGGCCGGGTTCACAGGAACCCTGGCCCTAGGAAATGGCCTGGCTTGCGGAGCTTGCCTGGGCGGTGGGGCTGGCCAGGCTCGGGGAGCTTGCCTGGCCTGTGGCAGTATAGCCGCGGACGGAGGGGGTGCAGCCGCAGGGTGCGGAGGTGCGGTCATGGGCTGACGGGGTGCAACCGTGGGCTAAAAGGGCGCAGCTGTCAGGATACGGGGAGGTTCAGGCGTGTTTGCCTGTCGGGGGTGCTGAGGCTGTTCCTCGGTTTCAGCATCTGTGTCGTAGTGTACTGAACTGGGTTTGTCCTCTGCCGGATGGGGTGCTTGGTCGTCGTTATCATAATCTTTGTATTCAATTTCGTCGTCGACCACCTCTTCGATGCGTGGTTCTTGCTCGAAGGGGGAGGCGAGATGCTGTAGTTCTATTGTCGGCGAGGTGTAACCAATGAGAAGGGGTGGGATACCAGAGGCTTGGCACTCCCTTCGTTGGGTTACCGTGGGGGTGAGCCGATTGTCATCCATACGGGCTGTGGATCTAGTTCGTGGGGGCATGATCGTAAGAACGGAGGTGACACGGAAAGCAGTTTCACTCAGAATATACTGTCAAGATTTGGTGACACCGAGATATTGGTTAAGTCCTGCAAACCATTATAGGGTGGCTAGGCTTCAACGTGCTCTTGCGTTGTGCCCTGCTGTTCCGTACATGCCACTAATTTGGATAGCGAGAGGAGCCTTGAGAGGATGCCAAGGGCATCGGCTCGAGCAAAGGACTTTAGAAATAGAGAGCGGACAAAGGGGTGCGAATCAATTGATATTCTGAGTGAAGAACTATCTACATACATCCCACTACTTTTATAGTTAAGAAGCAAGATGTGGAACAGGGTGGCGTAAGGAATGGAAACAATAAGGTATGAGGCAACCACATGGAGGCATTGTCCACAGAGATCAGAAATAGAATAAGGAATGTAAGCGGTATTAGAATAATAGAGTATGGCTGAAAATAAGATAATGAAATGGTGGGCAGGAATAGAACAATAGAGGATGGCCTAAGATAAAACAATGGCAATGGCCAGGACAATGAGTGGCCGTCATGTTGTTTGGGGGAAACAGGTAAAGGAGTGGATAGGGGGGGTGAAGGAACAATGAAAGGGGGTGTACGAGGGGAGTGGTCCATACGATGTACCAGATGTGCTGAGCCGAGGCCGCGTGGTGGTGAAAGATAATGCGGGTGAGGGTACTCAGTGTTGCGGGCTTGACAAAAGCAAGAACAGAAATACTATGTTGTTAAATCCGCATGTCGGCGCTGGGCTAGAGACTTCCAGAAGGATTTTTAGAGGGTTCTGAATGGTTTCCAAAGGGGGGATTCGTGTTCCAGGGGGACTAAGGGTCGGACTCGGGATCGGAATTGGAGTGGATGGAAGTCAGGAACACCGGGGGTCTTGGGACTGTTTGTGGTATAGGGTGATATGAGTGGTTCGAGGTCGCAGGGACTTGGCTTCAACTTATGTGTTGCACCCTCCTCGATTGTCTGTCCCTAATTTCGGAGAGTCAGAAAGTTTACCGGAACTTAATCGGAAACTACAATGCAGAATTAAGTCAATATTCATACTGGCAAATAGTCCAGTCGACTGGTGACTTATATACATGTATCTAGTCTTGTACTATCTTTTACCAAGTAAAGACAAGGGGGGGGGGAGAGTACAAGGGGCAATATAAAACAAAGAACAAGGAGTGAGGTACGCGATGATCCTGCGCATCATCTATCAAACGAGTGGAACCTTGATTTTGGAATCTTTAGAGGTTCAGAAACATGGAACCTTGGAATGATGTATCGGACATCCAGAAATCAGTTATTCAGTCTTGAGTGATTGGAAAGCTCTTGGAAATGGTGTGGGTGGTTGTGGGGTTTAATGTGGGTTTATTTGGCGGCATGGGCCATAACAGTATCCCTCCACTAGGACCGAGCCCTCGAGGTCCTAAGCTTAATTGGAGCGGTAATTAAGATGGACATTACTGTGGGAGTTCTTTTGATGGTTCTCTGGGATGTTTTGATCGATAAGTGCTGATGGTTCATTTGTCTATAAAAGGGGGTGTTCGCAGAACTGGAGGGGCCTTTCCTCAATGGAGAACATAGATCCTCAACCTTCGGGAAGTTTCGGAATTCTTTCCCATTTTTTCCTCTCCGGGGTGTCATTGGGGGAGTTCGATGGGGGTCTCAAGGATGAAGTGCGACACCTGCGGGGCATTGATGCTGATGTGGCAGCATTGTGGGCTTGTGCCATTGCGATTTGCGATTCCCTGGGTTTGTCTATCCTGTTTGATTTCTCCTTCCTTTAACTTCTCTATAGTGCAGGGGCGTTTCTTAGGTCCATTACTGTCCAGAGACCATCCTCTAGGTCAGTCAGGACGGGGTGTTGTCCCTAGTGGCCTGGTGGTGGGGGTGGATGGTCCAGAAGCCTTTGATCAGATTTCTGCGTTTTTGACCTGTCTGGACACCTTTCAGGTGAAATCGAGTTATTTCCATGATCTCCTCATGGCACTCGATCATTGTTTGTTGTGGATTGTCGAGTTGTCAGAACTGCGTTTGGGGGAGGTTACACTGGCTCGGAATCTTGTCGACGCATTGTCGTCCTTGATTAATCAGGGGGTTGGTCCCCATGATCAGTTCTCAAGCGGTGTTCGTCCTTTGGAGACCGGGGGAGTTTCGGGTGGGTCTATTGAGTGACTCGGTCACAGGATGTGGATGCTTGGTGTGGAGGGGTCCATTGTGTGGTTCGAGGAGGTTAGGGGGTGGAGCCTCTAGGGCTGGTCCAAGTTGGAACAGTTTTGAGTCTTGATCGGGTTGGTTCTGACCAGGGCCTGGGTGTTCCATGTTAATAATGAATGGATTGTTTTGTATTATTGGGTCGTGAGTGTGATCGTAGATAGCATCGAGGTGGTTTTCCTGGAGGGGAGGTGTCGGGGTTTCCCAATCAATGGGTTGTTTTCTGGTTGATTTTCCTCCTCCTAGGGTAGACATTTCCTCGTCCATTCAACTATGTGGATGGGGTCATGGTTTGTGTGATGTTTTGTGGTAGTCGTGGAGATTGTAGTGTTCATTCTACTGGATTGTCGCTTGGGATGGGGGTAGTGTTGTTGGGATTCGGGGAGTGTCTTGCAACTCGAGTCTCGGTTGAAATTGTTGATTAGTTTAGCTTTGTATTAATTTCTAACAAGAAAAGGGTCTAGTTCTAAGAAAATCTACATGGTACCGTTAGTCTAAGGGACGGTACGGGATTCTGCGGTGATCAAGATTCTTCCTGAGCAGAGTTTTTAGAGGGTTGGATTTGAGCGCTGAGTGAAGACTACTGGCTCCATGTGCCAAGAATCAGTTAGGATAATCTAAACGAGTAGTACTCAATACCCTGTCGATCAATGGATCATAGTGGGTGAGTGTATAGTCCTTGCAACTAAAATTCTGACGGGATTTGGGGGGTCGGATTTGGAGGGTTAGAGTTTGGAGGGTCGGAGTATTTCCACAGAGGGGTTGAAATCTTTTGACAATTGGTCACAGGGGGTTATATTCCTGAAAAGGTTGGATGTGTTGTTTTGTTTTACATCCATAGGCATAGTTGGTGTTTAATGCAAACAACTGGTGCTGGAGTCAGGGGCCTAACTTCTTATTCCTTGGTTTCCAAAGTGTCCAACATCTCAGACTCTTCTTCAACCTCTTCCATCATGGAGGCTGCATGCCCTTTGGTGACTGTGGTGGTGGATCTCAGGCATTCCTTGGCTGAGTGGCCTAATCTGCCGCAGAAGAGGCAGAGGTTTTGTTCAAAGCAGCATTGCCGTTCTTACGGTGTAAGTTTTCCATCTTTTCCAAATTTAGACGAAAGATCCATGGTAGTCCTGCTGCCACTGGACGGGGTCACAGGTTGGCCTACATTGGCCATCTTATTGCCCGTGTTAGGGGCCGAATACATGGTCACGGGGGTCCTCCCTCTGTTGTAGGGGCGGTCGAAGTTCCGGGTGGAGGGGGGCTCTCTGGTAATTTCCGATCGTCGCTCTCAGTACCGGGCATTGATGGATTAGGACAGGAGATGGAGTTAGAGCAGGGAATGGGGTTTTCCTACTCTAGAGATCTTGTCTTTGATTCTGCCAGGGAGTCTATTGTAGAACTGGTGACGAAGTGCAGCATCGCCCCAGTGGATGCGGGTGGCTAGTCGATTGAATTCGACTACATATTTCATGATGCACTGATTATCACACATGTGGAGGGTCTCAAGGTCTGCTTCGGCCTCTTCTTCTGGGTTATAGGGGCCAAAGTTGGTTTTGAGTTCATTTACAAACTCCTCATAGTCGTGGAGCCAGTCTGGCTCATTGGGGGCAGAGAGGGCTAGTTTGAACCAGTCCAGGGCGGTACTGTTCAGGTACGATAGTAGTAGGTCACCTTGGTGCTCTCGGTATCGAAGGCGTCAGGGCGGTCACAGAAGTTCAGTCTACATTGCACTAGAAAGGCTTGTATTTTCCTCGAATTGGATCCATCAAAGGTATCCAGATCCCAAACCTTGGCAGCATGGGGGGCTGATCTTCTGGGGCTGGCTAAGTTGCTTCCCAGCATAACAAGGGCCTGGGTGAGGTCAGGCACAACATTGGGTCCTAAGGTGGGGGCCCCTCCTAGGTATGCAGGAGGTGGCGGTGCTGTGGTGGGTGGTGTGACATGGGGTTGGATGATGAGGGATGGTGCAGCAAACGGGGGTACGGCAGGTGGTGCAACGAGTGGTGGTGCTACAGGCAGTGGTGGTGTGGGCAGAGGTGCAAAGGGTGGTAGTACGTAGGGGGGCGCCAATGAGTCTGATGGCGCTGCTGTGTATGGTCCTGAACTGGACCGCATATTCCATGGCGATGATTGTTGAATCGCTAGGGGGTGGTTCATGAGGAACGGGTTGGTCAAATTCAAATACAGGTGTTGATCTGCATTTGAGAATCCGGAGTCAGAAGAAGGCTCTGGGGGATGAGCTGGGGTTTGAGGCATCTGAAAACTTGGTCCCGGGATGGGCAGTCCTTGGGGGATGGATGCATGGTGAGCAGACACCTGAGTAATTGTCTGCATGGCTTGTGAACGTGTGATAGGTCTCATGCTTAATGATGATCAGGAGTGTGAGTACGAATATACTGTTAAATCCACATGTCAGCGCTTGGCTAGAGACTTCTGGAAGGATTTTTGGAGGGTTCCGAATGGTTTCCGAAGGGGGGATTCGTGTTCCAGGGGGACTAAGGGTCGGACTTGGGATCAGAATCAGAGCAGATGGAAGTCAGAAATGCTGGGGGTCTTGGGACTGTTCGTGGTATAGGGTGATACGAGTGGTTTGAGGTCACAGGGACTTGGCTTCAACTTATGTGTTGTGCCCTCCTCGATTGTCTGTCCTTAATTTCGGAGAGTTAGAAAGTTTACCAGAACTTAATCAGAAACTACAATGCAGAATTAAGTCGATATTCATACTGGCAAATAGTCCAGTTGACTGGTGACTTATATATATGTATCTAGTCTTGTACCATCTTTTACCGAGTAAAGACAAGGGGGGGGGAGAGAGGACAAGGGGCAATATAAAACAAAGAACAAGGAGTGAGGTACGCGATGATCCTGCATGTCATCTATCAAAGGAGCGGAACCTTGACTTCAGAATCTTTGGAGGTTCGGAAACACAGAACCTCAGAATGATGTATCGGATATCCAGAAATCGGTTATTCAGTCTTGAGCGATCGGAAAGGTCCTGGAAACGGTGTGGGTGGTTGTGGGGTTTAATGTGGGTTTATTTGGTGGCATGGGCCATAAACATATGTCCCAATCTTGATCTCCTCCATGACATTAAGGGGTGACATGTCACCCCAATTCCCAATGGAGTTACCCTATAAGGAACATAGTAGCAGATTGGATATCAGAGATAGAATGGAATTGCAAATAAGGAAAGGGGAGTAGAATATAATGAAAAGGATACTAAACATAAATGAAACGAAAATGGATTTGCAAGCATATGGAGATTGATGTAAATGAGTGGAGCAAATTGACAGGTGCATGTGATGCCAAGACGGATACATGAGGTGCATATAGTTTGAGGGCTGAGGGCATATAGTTGAATAGGCAAGTGAGGGCAGAGTTAGGCTGAGCAGGCTGAAATGAATGGTCAGGAATGCAGGCATAGGGTTCCTAATAAAATTAAAGAACAAGGGGAGATCCCCTTTAAGAACAAAAGAACAATGCAATAGATAAAACAAAGAAAATGAGCAAAGTTTGATACAATGCTATTGTAAGGTTCAATGGAGTTACTATAATGGGAAAATGGTACAAGTGAGAAATTAGACCAAATCAGGAAAATGGTGTCAAAAGGAGTTATTAACCATAAAAGGAAAATGATATAAGGGAAGTCTAGACCAGAGGGCAGGCTGAAGCATAGACTGAGGTCTAGATCATATGAAGAGAGTTTCTGGAAAGAGGAATGTGACTATGTGATCGAATGAAAAAGAAAATAGGAACCTTAACCAATGAGGTTCTAACAGTACCTCTGTTTTAGTTAAACTTATTTACAGCTTTAACACTAATCAAATAACTTTTTTTCAGTTCTCCAAGTTCCAATACTAGTATCTTATAATAAAATCCAGTCCTTCTTTCCTATGATACTGGGTAAGTCTTGGACTTCTTTCTTTGCATAGCCTTTATCCCAACATTCTTCAACCTATTTTGAACTATTTGTTTAGGGAAAGGGTTTGTTAGCAACATCCTGGAGAGCTTTGGTGACCTGGACTGTATTTTCAGCTCTACCAGAGCCAATATAGAGAATAATATGATGAATATGGGCTTCTGAAAGCTTGAGTTTTGAAATATTTCAAGTGAAGTCTGGAGATAGTAGCAGCGGATACACCAATTCAGGGTATATTTGGTAACCCAAGAGGCCCAGAGTCAAGGAGAGAGAGGATATGGTCCTGTAGCACAGGTGTTATATAAAGATTTCATAGTAATATGGAGTTGTTCAACAGTTGTTATAGTCTGTTTGCTATTGTATAAGGGGGACATACATAACCACCTAGATGTACCATCATATGTTACCAATTATAGTATAACAGTCTTTGTCTGGAAGTGAGACAATGCGGATTTTCATTTATAGTAATATTAGCAAAAAAAAACTGTTGAAATAAAATGACTGGATTAGAAATTGCATATCTCAAGCATCCCTATACTAATATACAAGAATAATGGCTTGTGTGAGAACAAGCAAACATTGAAACTTTTTTTTTTTTGAGTCACTGTAACTGACAATTCCTTCCCAGGGATTTACTGCAACTATGAAGAGGACAAAAGGTCTGACCTCCTTCTGATTGTTATATTGACATATAACAATGCTCCAAACACCACTATTAGAATTTCTCCCTTTTTCACCAATAAAAGCTATCATCCAAACATCGATTTATCTGGAATGAGACCTTAGTTTCCCCAGAACTCATAACTGTGCTGACTTGATGAATTCTACTAGCAACTTCAGAAAAAAAAAAAAAACTTTAATTCCCAGCAACATTACACGATGTCTACTAATCAATGCCAAATTCCACCTCAAGACTTCAAGATTAGTAACAAGGTTTACATCAAATCTGACGACATGCACCCGCTCTGTTGGCGAGGCGATGTTGGCAGTAAAGCATTACCTTGCCACGAATCCATATTTCAAATCTTACAATGAATCAACCTTGAGCTGTGCTTGCCACTCCGATATCTAGAGTTGTGAACAAACATGCGTTTGCTACAAGAGCTCATTAGAACCGGTCCTGTGCCCAAGGGTA
>QLPG01004248.1:0-15402 GCA_003314385.1 Gomphus sp. MG54
TCGGAGGAAACGGGTAAAGGAGTGGATAGGGGGTTGAAGGAACAATGGAAGGAGGTGCATGAGGGGAGTGGTCCATACGATGTACCGGATGTACCGAGTTGAGGTCGCGCGGTGGTGCGGGATAATACGGGTGAGGGCCGGTTGGTCGGTATTCCCGAGTAAGTCGGTACTCGGTGTTGCGGGCTTGACAATACATCAAGTAAGGTACTTATACTAAATAGTGTTATTGTCTGTATGTATGTGGAAAGACAATAACGACTAATGTAATGTGGAATCAATGTAATGTGGAACCTTATTGTATGAGGAACAAAGGAGTCTATTATGCTAATGTGTCTCAAACATCAACACTTTTACAATACCACCACTGTTGCCAGGTATAGGGTATCTTGTATTTTATATTAGATTATCAATGCCAATTTTGACAAACCATCACTGTTGCCAGTTGCCAGACAGTTGTTGGAAATAGCAATCTGACACATTGGCAAAGTCTAAGAGCTGAGACAATTTCTTTTGTTCTTATTCATTCTGAATTTTATTGAAAGAAGAGATTATATTCTTTTTATTTTATTGTATAACCTTTTGTAGTGGTCAAAAGACCGATGGGTAGTTATAAGCCGCTCTCTACATAGATAGTTCCTCATCAAAGTATCTGCACCTTTGACTGAGTACACTTATTGTTTAGTGAACTTGTATCAAATTGATCCATTTTATTCTATCAGTGTCAGGATTCAGTGATGCCAAGATATCAGTTAAGTCCTGAAAACCGTTCCAGAGTGGCTAGGCTTCAACTTGCTTGTGTGTTGCGCCCTGCTGTTCCGTGCGTGCCACTAATTTGGGTAGTGAGAGGAGCCTTGTGAGGATGCCGAGGGCATCGGCTCGAGCGAAGGACTTTAGAAATAGGAAACAGACAAAGGGGTGTGAACCAATTGATATTCTGAGTGAGGAACTATCTACATACATCCTGCTACTTATATAGTTAAGAAGCAAGATGTGGAACAGGGTGGCATAAGGAATGGAGACAATAAGGTATGAAGTAACTACATGGAGGCATTGTCCACAGTGATCAGAAATAGAATAAGGAATGCAAGCGGGATTAGAATAATAGAGTATGGCTGAGAATAGGATAATGAAGTAGTGGGTGAGAATAGAACAATAGGGGATGGCCCAAGATAAAACAATGGCAGTGGCCAGGACAATGAGTGGCCGTCATGTTGTTCGGGGGAAATGGATCAAGGAGTAGATAGGGGGTGATGGAACAATGAAGAGGATAGAACGAGAGGAGTGGTCTATATGATGTACCGGGTGTACCGAGCTGAGGCCGTGTGGTAGTGCGAGATGATGTGGGCAAGGGCCGGGTAGTCGGTATTCCCGAGTGAGCTGGTACTTGGTGTTGTGGGCTTGACAATCAGGTTATCAGCCCTGCCAATACTCCCCTCAAAGCCATGACCTCTGAATCAAAGGACAATTCAATATACCATGTTCCCAGACTCACTGCTGATGGATCAAACTGGGTGGTCTTCAAGAATTGCTTGGAGCTCGCTGCCTTAGGTCATGATGTTGCTAGACATTTTGATGATGGAAAAGCCACATTACCCCTACCACCCACTCAAATATTCTGATCAAGACATGTCCAACTGGACAACAGCAGACTGGAAGGTTAAGTCTGAGTATGATGCTGGAGTAATCCTCCACCACTGAGGCGAAGGAATTGCATGTGCTGCAATTGCCAGTGTAGTTGGAGACTCACCACTCCTGAAAATCAGGAGCCTTCCAATGGCCCAAGAAATTTGGGCCGCTGTTTGCAAAGAGTATGAAAGGAAGACCTGAATGGTCCAGATAGACCTGCATTGAAGAATGATGGACAAGAGATGTACAGAAGGTGGAGATGTAAGAACTCACCTTGACACTCTTTGCTTGATGTATGAAGAATTAGCTGCTATGGGTGCTAACCCCAGCAAGGACAACTATGCCACCATCATCTTATCATCATTACCTGCCTCCTACTCCCAATACTTATCCCCCATTGCAGCCTCTGCAGACCTGCTCAAGAAACCCCTGGCCCCTGACTACATCATCTCACATGTGGTGCAAGAATATAATCACCGTAAAGTACAGTTGGGAAGACCCGATAAGCCTGAAAAGGATGTCACTTTTGCCATCCATGATTAGTTGAGTCATGGACCCAAGCAGAAGCCTGGTAACAAGAAAGATGTCAAATGTTATAATTGCCCCAAAAAGGGGCATTTTCCCACTGATTGCTATGCATCTGGGGGCAAAAAAGAGGGCCAAGGTCCATGTTTGAAGGGCATTTCAAAAGGAGTACCAAGAAAGTAGGAGATTCTGCCCATACCGCTGATTCTCAAGACAATGAGAAACCCTGGACAGCAATCCTCAATAGTATCTTCATTACTCAAGGCGATGTTGACCCACCTCCCATTGTACCCTTGTCCCAAAGTACCACATCAACCTCAGCACCCATTAACACATCAGAAGTTGAAGAAGAGATGCCAGACCTTGTAGAAGTGTTGGACAGTGATGATGATGCTGATGATATCAACAACTTTGACATCAGATCCAATTTCTCATCTGACAAAGAAGACGACAATATTCAGGAAACTATGACAAATGGTGTTGCAGATGTGGCAGAACTCACTGAGCCCTCAGACAGGGAGGATGATTCCATGCATGAGTATGATCTCATTTATCCATGTGATAGCAATGGCGATGGAGGTGTTTATGCAGTGATTGAAGAACTGGCTAGAACCATTGACATCATCACCTACATATATGACTCTGGTGCACTTGGGATATGACACCCCACAAGCATCTTCTAGAGAACTACCACCCCATTACCCCCAGAATTGTCAATGCCACTAACAAACATGAGTTCCAAGCAATTGGGTGCAGCAAAATGATGATTGTCATCCCAAATGGTGCCCAGTCAATAACTGTAACACTCAGAAATGTGCTTCATGCACCTGACATAGCAATAACCCTCACATCCATTGGGGAGATCGATGATGCTAGATATTCCACTACCCTCAGAGATGGAGTCTGTACCATTCATTGCAAAGAAGGAAAACTTGTAGGGCAAATCCTTAAGAAGAACAAGCTATACAGAGTCAACCAATCAATTAAAGTTGCTGAATCAGCACATGTAGCCAAAGAAGAAGTTACCATAATGGAGCTCCACTGGCAACTTGGGCATGTTGCTCCAAATACAGCTAGCCAACTCATTAACAATGGTTTAGTCACTGCAATCATTCTAGCTCATGGGTCTAAAGTAACACCATGTGATGACTGCATTCATGGAAAAATGATGTGAAAACCATACCCCAAGGAGCAAAAGTCAACAAGACTAGCTGCATATGGAGATGAAATACACACCAATATATGGGGACCTGCTCCAGTCAAAACAATAGGAGGAAAGGAGTACTATGTAACCTTCATTGACAATTACCTCTTAACCCACAAGTCCAAGACCCTTAACACATATAAGAAATTTGAAGTACACATCGAAACTTAACATAAGACAAAGATCAAGTGCCCACCCCTTCATTATTTTATTCTCAGCCATATTTCATTATTCTATTCTCACCTACATTCCTTATTCTATTCTTGATCACTGTGGACAATGCCTCCACATGATTTTTTCATACCTTATTGTTCTCCATTCCTTATGCCGCCCTGTTCCACATCTTGCTTCTTAACCTATATAAGTAGCAGATGTATGTAGATAGTTCCTCACTCTGAATATCAACTTGGTTTGCATCCCCTTATCTGCCCTCCTTCTGTCTAAAGTCCTTCACTCAGGTTGACACTCTTGGCATCTTCTCGGCTCCCTCTTCTGTCCAAATCAGTGGCATGCACGGAACAGCAGGGCACAATGCACGAGCACATTGAAGCCTAGCCACCCCGAATGGTCTGCTGTTATAGCCCATGCCACCAAACAAACCCACATTAAGCACCACAACCACCTGCACCGTTTCCAGGACCCATCCAATCGCCCAAAGCCTGCATAACAGATTCCCGGAGGTCCGACATACATCCCAAGGTTCTGCAATTCCGAACCTCCAAAGACTCCGAAGTCAAGGTTCCGTTACTTTGATAACCAATGCGCAGGACCATCGCATACCTCACTCCCTTGTTTTCTCTCTTATATTGACCCCTTGAATTCCGAACCTCCAAAGACTCCGAAGTCAAGGTTCCGTTACTTTGATAACCGATGCGCAGGACCATCGCATACCTCACTCCCTTGTTTTCTCTCTTATATTGACCCCTTGTACTCTCCTTCCCCTTGTTTTATGACCGGCAAAAGATAGTACAAGGATAGTCACATGTATATAGTCTCCCAGTCGAC
Source organism: Gomphus sp. MG54 (assembly GCA_003314385.1). Classification (NCBI taxonomy): domain Eukaryota; kingdom Fungi; phylum Basidiomycota; class Agaricomycetes; order Gomphales; family Gomphaceae; genus Gomphus; species Gomphus sp. MG54. The sequence continues at coordinate 4,361 of QLPG01004248.1, forward strand.
TGGACTATTTGCCAGTACGAATATCGACTTAATTTGTGTCGTAGTTTCCGATTAGTTTCCGGTAAACTTCCCGACTCTCCAAAATTAGAGACAGATGATCGAGGAGGGCGCAACACATAAGTTAAAGCCAAGTCCCTGCAACCTCGAACCACTCGTACCACCCTATACCAAACAGCCCCCAGACTCCCGGCGTTCCGACTTCTGATTCCAATTCCAATTCCGATCCGATCCAACCCCTTCCCTGCCTTCAGAATACAAACTCTCCCCTTGGAACCCCAACGGAAACCCCCCGACCCCTTCCAGAAGTCTCCAGCCGAGCGCCAGCATGCGGATTTAACATCTGCAGGACTTGACCGACTCCTCAGCCTTACTGAGTCATAACATGACCATACAAAATTTCAGTAGAATAATTCAGTGAGTAGTGTTTCAGTAGCAAAAGTACTGATACCTGAAACTAAGTAGGCAGGCCGAAAGGGTTTCAGTGGGATCACTTCCCACAGTGACATCCCTATGACCGATATTGTTGAGACAAGAGACAGAGAGGACAGGGAAGCAGGAAGAAATTGAAGGAGTATATAGGATTGGGAGTACAGAAAGTGCATATATGCAAGTTAAGAGGGTCAGGGAATATGATTGGACACAGAGAGGCATCAGAATAAACAAAAGTATCAATAGAACAAATGGAAAATTACATACCATTGTAGCATGTGCAGGTGTAGCAGTGGATCAAGGAATGGCAGCCTATATGCTAGGCACCCGCAGAGAGAAGGGGATACAAGGGTCAAGAGGATAACAAATGTACCTGGAGTAGGGTCTATGGGGTGGAAATGAATCAGAGGACATGTAGGAGTAAAGAGACATAATACCCACAAGTTGGGAAGCAGAAGGAGACATATCCAGGGCATATATATACAGGTGGTGCAGACTTTCCAGTAGAGAAATAGGGTACAACATCGAAAAAGGAGTTGAGAAGATGACAAGAAGCATGGAGGAGGTTTTTCCCACTTAGTTAGGCCACACGAACAGGGTGGATGAGAATAGATTGAAACACAGTGACCCACATTGGGTCGACTACACATGGATGCTGCCTCAGGGTAGTTACACAGAGACTCACACATCAGACATGGATTCTCTATAAGAGACAAATAGTTAGGATGTAATAAACAAGTATCACATTCAAAGAACACTGTCTCCCATTGTAATCAACAAAGTTTCAAAGTCACTCACAATACTATACTGGGCTACAATTATCATCATTGTCACTCATGTCCCTGGACCGAGTGGAAATACACCATCAGGTGTAGTACAATTTATCTACAATTTATCTACAAATTTCTACAGACTCCATCATTGTTACATGGCCAAACAGCCCCTTGCTTATCCACACACACATCAAGCCAAATCAGGCTAGATCAATCAGAGCATACATCTAGCTGTCTGTGTAGATCGAGGGAATATTAATGAGATCTAATCTCTCGAGAACTTATTACATTTTAGATCTAACTACATGCTATATACATAGTTCTGAAATATTGAATATTATTAATATGTGTACTAATCCTGTACCTCGCTGCATCATCCATTTCTAAGCCAGGTGTCGTTACACCTGGGTTCTGTACCTCAGCTATGGCAGACCTTAGCCGGTCCCCTCTGGCTCCTGCATGGCCATATTGCTATTATGTTCAACACTCCCCCTCAATTTGGGCCGTGCCCAAAAACCTAACCCACTGGATAAATATCAGTGTTGGTGCATGTCTAGCACTTTGGTCATTAGATCCACGAGATTTTCCCTGGATCTGACTTGAGTGTTACCTGGTTAGAGGCCACTCATTCGCGAATAAAATGATAAGCCACGTTGATATGTTTGGTCTGTGTATGATCAGTGGCATCATGGGAAAGTGTGATGGTACTTAAGTTGTCCGATTGCATAGATGTGGGTGTGGTCTGATCTATGCCAAGATCTTGAACCTTCTAAGCCAGACAATTTGCTTTGCCCCCTCAGTCATTGCTATGTATTCCACTTCCATAGTTGATAACACGATTGTTCTCTGTTTCTTTGAACTCTATGTGATCACGCCTCCTCCAAATATGGCTGTATAGCCACCTATAGATAATGCATCTGATCTATTAGCATAGTCAGCATCGGTGAATAACTCTAAATTTAGGCCAGTGCTCCGTCTGTATGTAATGCCATGATCATGTGTTCCATTGAGGTAGTGGAGCATGTGTTTGATCACCATCCAGTGTTCCAGTCTGTATGACATCGTGAATTGACTAAGATGTTGGACAGCAAATGATATATCGGGACAGGTGCCAAGTGCTGCATACATTAATGAACTGATCACCTTGCGTATGGAATTTCTGGTAAACTCATCACCTCTTCTGGGGTGGTTAATTTCGTATTTTTATTGAGGGGCATTGATGCAGGGTTAGTATCTTGCATGCGGAATCGAATGAGCAATTTGTCGATATACGCATCTTGAGAGATCTTGAGTGTCCCTGCTTCCCTGTCTCTCTCAACCCTTATTCCTGATATCTTCTTCATTTCTCCCAGGTCTGTCATGTTAAACTCAGCATTTAACTCCCTCTTGGTATGTTCCATACCTCTTTGGCTGTTTGAGAATAGTCCGAGATCATCCACATAGGCGGAAATTACATCTGTATCAGATCCATTGATCTGGATGTAAACACATTCATTGGATGAACTCTGAATAAAATGAAAACTTAATAGCACCGATTGAAATTGTTAGTGCCAAGCCCATCCGGCCTGCTTGAGTCCATATAGTGCCCATTTTAATCTAAATACATGCCCTGATCCATCATCGAAACCTTCGGGTTGGTGCATATGGATCTCTTCCTCAAGGGATGAATTGAGATAGGTGCCTTTGACATCCATCATCTCGATCTCCCAATTGGGAGCATTTCCAATAGCTAGTAACATCCGGAGTGAGTCAAACTTGACAACAGGGGAGGAAACCTTGAAGTAATCCATTCCTGGCCTTTGTATGAACCCTTGTACTACAAGCTGTGCTTTTGCCCTGTCAAAATCTCTGTTTATTTGCATTTTTGTAGCATATACCCATCAGCAGCTGATCGCTGTCCATCCTGCCAGTAGCTCAACATAATCCCATGTGCCTATTTTATCATGCTGATCTATTTCATTAATCATGGCCTTGTTCCAGATCGCTGAGTCGATCCGTGTGATTGCTTCCATGTAATTCTCCAGTTCCATGACTATTTCCCAGCTGATAAGCACCTGATCAGGCCACATGGCTGGTTCCCCTGAATGCAGTAGCCGGTAATCTGGCCTGCCAGTCTTCTGGGTGCTGTGCCATACTTCTGGTGCTGGTGCTTGTTCTGATGTCTGTGCTTCTCCATTTGGGGTGGATGTAGGTGGGTCAGGTGATTGCTCATGTGGTGTAGTTTCCCCCTTGAGTGGCATGTTGTTGTCTTCATTTGGGATTGAATATAATCTGTTATATAAGTTGTCAAATGTAATGTTACTGGAAGTTTGAATTTGCCTTGATTTTTTATTGTAATATTTTCAGGCCTTTGAGTGCTCGGCTATCCTGACAAATAGATGTTCTTCTGCCTTCAGATCTAATTTAGATCTCCTCTGATCCAGTACCATGACCCAGCAATGCATGCCAAATTCTTCTAACCTTGACACATCAGCCTTTTTACCGAAGAAGGCTTCATAGGGAGTAATTTCTGTCCCAAGCGCCTGGGTAGGTACCCTGTTTTTAATGTAATTTGAGTACACCACTGCTTCGGGCCATAAGATCTTAGCTAGATCTTTAGCGAATATCATAGCGCATGCATGCTCCAATAGAGTCCGATTGATCTGCTCAGCAATGCCATTCTGGGCCAGTGAGTATGGAGCTGTAGTTTCCATGATAATTCCATTTTGTGCAAAATAGTCTTGGAATTTTCTGTTAACATATTCTCCACCATTGTCAGTCCTAATTCTTTTGACCTTTTTACCAGTTTGATTTTCCAGAAACTCCTTGTATTGTGGGAAATTAATTGTGACCAGATCCTTGGTCAGCCTGAAATAAATCTTGGTGTACCTTGTTTTATAATCCATGTATGTAAAGAAGTAGCGCTCACGCCCTGATCCTTCTACTTGGGCTAGACCCCATACATTGGATACTACAAGGTCGTTGATCTTCTGGACCCATTCATGTGATTTCTTGGGGAACGGCTCCACATGGCGCTTGCCTTGAATACATGCCATACATTGAGTCGGTGCTTGTGTGTCATCGATCGTTAGCCCTGTGACTAATTCATTTTTGTGAAGGGCCTTGATAGTGTAAATATTGATATGGCCAAGTACCCAGTGCCATTTATCTAAGGTTCACCCCTTGGTTACTGCTGCAAAGTCCTGTGCCGGACCTGGGGCTTTGGTAATCACATGCATTTTGTATAGTCGGTTTTGCTTCCATCTGGTTGCAAATATAGTCCCTTTAGCGGAAATGAATTCCACTCCTGAGGATGTGAATCTGGCTGAGTGCCCATGATCGGTTAGCTGCCCAACTGAGATAAGGTTGTTAGGGGAGTCCGGTGCATGTTTGACATCGTGCAAGGTCATTGGGAATGATTTACCATTTGCTTTGAAATGTATTGTTATTGTACCATGGCCTCTGGTTTTTAGTGAATTTCCTAGTGCAATCCCATTGATTTCCAATTTCTCTTCCATGTACGTAATAAAGTCTTCTTGGCTATGCACGATGTGCGTTGTTGCAGCCATGTCGGCCAACCAGTCTGATGCTGAGATTGCCGCTGGTGTGACCTCCTTAATGTAAGCCATAAATGCAAGATCTTCATCCTTAGATTGCTTGGTGGAGTCCCGATCTTTTGGCTCCTTGAACCATTTGGGTGCCTGGCCTTCTTTACTGCCCCCTTTTACCCAGCAATCCTTTATGTAATGCCCCTTTTTGCCACAGTTCCAGCAATTCCCTTTGGTAACGCCAGATGCTTTATCTCTACTTTTGCGCCTGTTACCAGGGCTATATTATGCCTTAAGTGCCATCTGTTTAATAGTCCCAGTGGATCAATCTTCATCCAGGATCCTGGCAATCAAAGTTTCAGAGTTGATCGCCATCCCGATCACATTAATTGTCATTATGAATGTGGCCCAGGTGTCCAGTAATGAAGTGAACAATGTATTACTGAATTCATCGTCGGAAATTAATCGACCCCTGGCATTCAGTTGTTGGTATAGCCCGTACATCTTCTGGATGTGCTCATCCATGTTGGTGCCATCCACGGCCATTGTCCAGAAAAATTCCCGGCGGATATTAACAATGCCGATCGCTGCTTTAGATTCAAAGATCCCATGCAGTCTGCTCCATATTTTTGTAGCAGTAGTATCTTGATCAATATATACCAAATACTCATCGGATATCCTAATACAGATTTCTTTTTGCCCTTTTTTATCTTTCTTTTTACATTCAGCGATCGCCATCTGTTCCACTTTGGTAGGCACCCTGGCATCTATCGGCTGTGGTTCTATCTCCGATCCATCGGTTATCACCCATAGATCTAGATCTTCTAAGACCCATTCTAGGCGCCGTCGCCATGTAATATAATTGTCCCCATTCAAGGGGTCAACCTTGTAAGCATTCGATGTAATAGATATAATATTTGGTGTGGAGTGTAATAGAGTTGATCAGTTACGGCTGGGGCCCATAACCTGTAGATCAAGGGAATATTGATGAGATTTAATCTCTCGAGAACTTGTTACATTTTAGATCTAACTACATGCTATATATATAGTTCTGAAATATTAAATATTATTAATATGTGTACTAATCCTGTACCTGGCTGCATCATCCATTTCTAAGCCAGGTGTTGTTACACCCAGGTTCTGTACCTCAGCTATAGTGGACCTTAGCTGGTCCCCTCCAGCTCCTGCACGGCCGTATTACCATTACGTTCAACAGTCTGGACATGCGGGGAATACATATTGATACATACCAAAAAGCACTCATGCTGGTATTAAACATTGATAGTATCAGGAGTAACCACATGTGACTGTGTTAAGTCTGCATGTCAGGCGCTTAGCTAGCACTTCCGAAGGGGTTATCTGGGTCAGCGTGAAGGTCCGTGATGGGGCCGAGGACCGAGACGGAAGTCGGACGGACTACGGGCGGGGGACGGAGGCACCGGGAACTTAGGGTAGGTCGCGGAATGGTTCAATCCGGTCACTGAGGTGTTCGAGGTCGAAGGGACTTGGCTTCAACTTATATGTTGCGCCCTCCTCGATCGTCTGTCCCTAATTTCGGAAAGGAGGCAGAGTTTACCGGAAATGAATTGGAAACTGGGGGGGGACTAATTCGATATTCGTACTAGCAAACAGTCTAGTCGACTGGAAGACTATATACATGCGATTGTCCTTGTATTATCTTTGACGGTCATAAAACAAGGAGGAAAGGGAGTACAAGGGGTCAATATAAAGGAGAACAAGGAAGTAAGGTACGCGATGGTCCTGCGCGTCAGTTATCAAAGTATCAGAACCTTGACTTCGGAGTCTTCAAAGGTTCGAAAACGCAGAACCTCGGAATATATGTCGGACATCCGGAAATCGGTTTATTCGGTCTTTGAGTAATTGGAAAAGTCCCGGAAAAGGTGTGGGTGGTTGTGGGGGTTGGTATGGGTTTAGTGAGAGTACGGGCCATAACAGACTGTCGCACACTCGTGCATCCCTCGTAGCCGCCTCCCTGGGTCGGCCCTTAGCTAAACCCAAAACCTTTGTATCGTGCGGTGGACTGCATACACCCAGAGAAAATAGAATAAAGACCAAAACAAATAAAAATAAAACAGTTACAATAAATCCACAACAATCCTCAACCATCACCCGGAATATTCGCCTAGAGATATAGTGCACCGAAGCTTATTTTACAGTAATAATCCATCTGACTGTTCAAAACTCTTGGACTGACTTCAGTTGGGCATGGACTGCTACGCCGAAAGTATCAGTGCCTGTTCTCAATCTCCAACATTAATTAATGGCAAATGAGTTAGATATGAGAACAGCCCAGAGGAAACTAGAGTAATCAAAAATTTTAGGAAAACAATAATATGTTTTCAGCATTATGATTTATTGGAAAGCAAATTAGGGCTGGACAGGATTAAGATCTACAATAACAAGCTGGCCTGAAGTATATCCAAAACATGCTTTGGATTTAGAGAATGAATGTGTGAAAAAGCCACGAAACTCAGGGGGTAAATAGCAAGGTACGAACGGAGGTCCTGTAAGAATCCAGTCCTTATTGAAAGATACGGACACAAAATGCTCCTCTGGGGCAACGATTTGAAATGTACCTGGGAAGATGTGGGTAACTCGACTTCCGTCTGGCAATGCGATGGATGCGGATTCGGCCAATGGAGTGGATTCACCGGTGATAAAATCCCAGATATGCACTGAATGAGAGAATGAACCCAAGACAACTCGCGTTCCACCAAACAAGAAGGCAACGGATGTCACCCAAGAGAAATCTCCCTCGAGTATATGCTCTGCTATCCCGGTAGTCGTATTCCATATCCGGACTGAACAGTCGTGCGAGCCAGACACAACATGTGCACCATCAGCTGAGAAAACAGCACACCGCACGGAATCTGAATGTCCCTCAAGTATGTGCTCCACCTTCCATGTTGTGGCATTCCAAATCCGGACAGAGTGGTCCTTTGAACCAGAAACCACGTGTCCCATCAGGTGAAAATGCAACGCACCACACCCAATCTGAATGGCCCCTCAGTGTGTGCTTTAACTTGCCTGTAGCCACACTCCATATCCGCACCGACTTGTCGTCCGAACCAGACGCGATTCGGTTCCCATCAGGGGAGAAGGCCACACAATTCACATCCCCAGCATGAGCCTCCAGCACAAGCTCTATCTCTCCGGTGCTGGCATTCCAAACCCGAATTGAGTTGTCTGCTGACCCAGAAACGACCCGTGCGCCATCAGGCGAGAATGCTACTGAGCACAGTCTACTGGAATGTCCCGTCAGTCGGCGATTTCTCTTGCCCGGAATCACATGCAAAACACGGGATATCTTGGATGAGATGCGTGTTCGTTCACGTGAGACTGTGCCCGATCCACGGTCTGTCTTTAATTCGCTCACATTCCAAATCCGGACAGAGCAATCGACCGATCCAGAGACGATGCGTGTCCCGTCACAAGAGAATGCAACAGAGTACACTCCACTCGCATGTCCCTTCAGCACATGCTCTATTATTCCCGTCCCCGCATTCCAGACGCAGATCGAAGAGTCACCCAAGCCAGCCACGATTCTTGTCCCGTCACGCGAGAAGGCAACAGACCATGCCTCATTCAGATGACCCTCCAGTATGTGCTCTATCTCCCCGCTAGTAGCAGCCCAGATGCGGACTGACCCATCATTGGAACCAGACGCAACACGTGACCCGTCGGGGGAGAAAGCGACAGACCACACCCAATGTGAATGACCCTCCAATATGCGCTCTATCTGTCCCTTTGATCCATTCCAGATTCGCACTGTCGTATCTTGCGACCCAGACACGACACGTGTACCATCAGGTGAGAAAGCCACAGACCCCACCCAATCGGAATGCCCCTCTAGTTCCCGCTCTGTCTCCCCGGTAACCACACTCCAGATCCGGATGGACTTCCACGACCCAGAGACGATATGCATCCCATCAGGTGAGAGAGCCACAGACGGCACTGCATCCGAATGTCCCTCATATATGTGCACCGTCTCTCCTGTATGTGTATCCCAGATCCGCACTGACGCGTCATCTGAACCAGACACGACACGTGTCCCATTATGCGAGATGGCAATGCACCACACCGTGTCCGAATGCCCCACCAGTATGCGTTCCAACTCCCCAGTAGCCGTGTCCCAAATACGAACAGACTTGTCCTGTGACCCAGATACAACTCGGCTGTCGTCACTAGAGAACATCACAGAGGTTACGTCTGCACGGTGTCGCATTACATGTTCAGATATCGGCCCCCATGAATCCGCCAGACCCACAATGACTTTAGCTTGAGGTCCGCTGCATAAGGATGGTGCATATTTCTGTCGTAGTAGGGACTGTTTAGGAATCCATGTCAACGCCGAGCGATAGGTGTTGAGGCAGTGGTGGTTGATTGCCTCAAATCCCATCTGGAGGCATCGACGAGCATCATCGAACAGCAACCCGTGATGATTGTGCATTATAGGATAATTCTGCCAAATTGGTGAGCTAGAATTCATCTCCAACAACCAGTGAACTCACTGATATTGCCTCCTTTGCCTGGCGAAGGGACTTGACACCGGATTCTAGTTCGCCAAAGGCACTCAGGCACTCGAACCAGTGGAAGAGATGGTTATCGGCGAATTCAGAAACAGCATCGAGCAACGTTGACGATTCAGCAGGGGACGGCGCTTCTAGAAAATGAAATGCCCAATGCACACACGAGTATTGGAGGGCTTCCGGAATGACGCCAGGATTTGTGATTTCATGGGGGAGCATCCCAATATTGCCTTCAACCAACTCACAAATATTACGATGAAGCGACTTATTCATAAGTCCGAGACAGTTGATGGCCAATTTATGGTGTGCATCCGATACATCTACCCTGTGTGTTGGGCAGCGCTTGGAATCGACGATGAACTCACGGAATGAGGCATGAAAGATGCTAACGTGTCCATCATTGGTAGAGGGAATATGAATTACCGAACGAAACCGAGATAGGTCAATTTCAACCTGATCACGTGTCTTCTCTAACAAAGAAGCAATCCCAGAGATGCTCAATGGGGTTTGAACACAGACCAACGCGGCAAGCAAATCCTGTCTCGCCATTTTTTCTGTGTCAATCAGGAGATTCCTGAATGCCCCGTCCATAATCAAATTGTAGAAACTGTCCAGAGACGGGAGAGGCAACGCCGATCGTGTGAGTTCAGTAATACGCGTCCGGGGATTCACGTCCGTGTCATCAATATACCGCACGGCAGTGGCAGCGTAGATGAATAATCCATCCGATTGGTCAAGAAGACTCTCTACCTCAGATTCGGCTGGCCAAGGAAGGTTAGGTTCAGAATATCCGCGCTTGGTCGCTATTTTGGACAGTGAAGATCTCAGGTATGTTTCAATATCGGTTTGTTCATCATCGGTTAATGACCCTCTATGAAGTGAAAATTCTTGAAAGGAAAGTGCAGGACTATGAAGGAAGGATGTGGTGATCCATGTCTCAGGTCGGCTTGTAATGAAGAACTTCAGAGGTATGTTCTCTACACCATCAAGGATTGTCTTGATCAACAGTTCTACTCTCCTAGGTTCTGAGCATTCGTCCAAAGCATCTATAACAACAACATTAGCAAGTAGATGCTGGCTTTCTGCAAGAAGCTTGATGGGCTCCATTACTAGAGACTTGAACTGGTCCAAAAGTGAGTGGAGATCAGCCATATCAGGTGTGTTCATGAGGAGATCATGCAGGACTGCTCGGATCCCAGGGTTAGATCGAGCAAGCATATTGGCAATTGTAGGGATGATCCGTGTTGCATCGGCTAATGCTGAGCTTGAGCGGGAACAAAAAAAGCTGGCTCCAAGGATCTTTTGCGCATTCAAACGCTGGCTGAGTGTATGAGCGATGCTTGTCTTTCCCGTTCCAAGCTGACCATTTAGCCAGTAGACCTTTGCAGCTGAAGCATCGCGCGCCCATCTCTCGAGGTCATCCAATATCCCTACACGCGTGTTTTCCATGCACCCTGGAAATTCGACATCTTCAGCTGCGTTGCGAGTGTTGTAAGATGCCCTTTCAGCAGGTTTGAGCAACCCTAACACATCGACCAGAGGGTCTAAACAAATGTGAATCTGGACGTGACAGGATCTAAGTGGTCGACGCACGTACTATTGGTGATTGGTATATTCACGTCACCCCTTGCATCTGCAACGGACGAAGAAAGTGTCTCAGCTCTTCGAGTCTGAGTCATTGTTCAACAAGCACGCTCACTGATGGTGACATTTCTCAAGTCAAGGTTTATGCCCCCCGACGAAGACGTAGATTGTGGATTGGA
>QLPG01004249.1:0-36227 GCA_003314385.1 Gomphus sp. MG54
GGGGGTCGGTTGGTCGGTACCGCCGAGTAAGTCAAAGCACGATGCATGGTCGTGACAGTTGATTTGAGAACTTGACCCAGGAATTTGGCACCATTTTCTGTGTATTAAGTAATAGACAACCAATTATGGTTCCTTGTGGGTCCAAATAGGAATAGATGAAAAAGATATGTTTTTGAGGGTTTTCCTTGGACTTGAGGGTTTGTTATTTGAGAGTTAATTACCATAAGTAATTCACTCTTAAATGGCCAGCCAAAATTTTATTATATTTTTTTGGTAGTCATTTTAGGACTGATTTTATGGGTGACTTTCTTTAGAGGAGAGGTTTGGATCTTGTATGCTCATCTGGTTCAGAAGTCTTGTAGAAATATATTGGAGAATTCCCGGATCCCTAACAGTCCACCCTGGTAAAAACCTTCTGGTTGGCACATATAAATGGTTTCTTCTAGGTTTTTTCCAAGAATGAAGGAATGCAAAATATTTACTGAGCACAGGTGAAGGTCCTTTTGTGCTGCTAGTATGAGGATCAGTTGGAGAGAGGCTGGGAAATAGACAGGTGAGAAGGTTGTATCTTCAGCATATTCAAAACCAGGGCACTGTGTGAACCCCTTTGCCACTATGCATCCCTTGTGTCTGTCTATAGTGCCATTGGCTAAGTGTTTGAGAGGTAGAACCCATTTTCAATCAATGACCTTAGCTCCAGGAGGGAGCTCAACATATTCCCATATTCCATTCTCAAGGTGATTGTTCAATTCAGCATTCATTGCTTCTTGCCATTGTCTTGAGTCTGTATGTCTCATGGCTTCTTTGACAGTTTGTGGATTGGAATAGCAGGCTGACAATGCAGTTGTGGTATGCTCATCATGGCTCTCAGTATTACTAGTAGAACTGTCTGGCATATCCTTGTTTGTCATTACAATTTTTCTGTTACCTTGTGATATGTGATCAACTGTTACATTTGGCTCCCAGGTCAACCACCAGTTCTTTGGTGCCATACTGGCATTCTTTTGTGGGTTGGCTGCTCGATGTTCCAACAATGGAGGTAGTGACAACATCTGGGTGACAGGTAAGGTCAGAGACAATTGAGGTGAGGGAACAGAGTCTGGTTCCTCCTGAGGTGGAAGTGAGGGTAAGTTGTGAATCATGAGAGGAGTTAGCGGTGCAGGTGATGGTGGTTGAGGTGCCTCTCATGAGTTTTGTTGTCCATCATCACCATCAAGGTCTGATACAGGTGTAACTGGTGTCTCATATTCTGATACAATGAGGGGAGAGGATCCACTTGTCTGTGGCTTGCTCCAGGTATGCTTCAGACCAGGGAAATAGCATTCATTGAATTTGGCACATTCACTGATCACTACACACCTTGTAACTGGGTTATAGAACTTCCAGTCCTTGTAGCCCTCTGGATATCCGATAAAGATGCATTTTTCCATGTGCAACCCAATTCCTGTGCATTTGTCCTTTTGGATGTGAATGTATACCAAGCAGTCCCAGACTCTGAGATTTGAGATGTCTGGCTTCTATTTGTGCCCAAGTTCAAAGGGTGTTTTGTCTAATAGTGAGTTTGTCTGGCATTTGTTCTGTACTGTCACATAGGCATCAACTGCTTTGCCCAAGAATGTGGGTGGTAATCCAGCCTCATAAAGCATGGCCATCGCATGTTCCTGAATGGTATGGTTTGCTTGTTCGGCAACCCCATTCTGTTGTGGGTAGTTCTGCACAGTGTAAAGGTGTTGAATTCCACATTGGTTAGTGAAAGCAAGGAATGCAGTTGACATGTATTTGCCCCCTTTATCATCAATCATAGCTTTGATTTTACAGTTCCAGTAGTTCTCAGCGTTTTCCTTGAATAGTTTGAAAGCATTGAAGGTTTGGTCTTTCCTATGGAGGAAATATTTTCATGGTAACGCATATGATCATCAATGAAAAGGATCCAATAACTATACCCTGAGTGTGTCTGTACCCTGAAGGGACCATGGAGGTCTGTATGAATAAGGTCAAGTGGTTCACTTGCATGGCTGGATGAATTGGGGAAGTGTAATGCGTTCATTTTTCCTGTCAGACAGGGTTCACATATGGGTTGGAGTTTTGCCTGCATGTTGATATACATCCCTGTCACAAGCTTGTCTCTAACAATCTTGCTTACTACATCATGGCCATGGCACAAAAAGCGATGATGCCAGAGGTTGCAGTCAGGAGGTAGTGGAGATATTGACCGGTGTGCATGTTCACTGAATACTTTGGTCTCACCAGCAAGGAAAGCTGAGTTGTTGAGATTGATAGGGGCAATAAACAGTAGTTCACCATTAAGCAAGAATCTCATAGAAAGCTCTGTTGGTGAGATATGAACATGGATGCCTCACTTCTGGGATAGGTACAATATGGCAAGGAGGTTATTTTGTAGGTCTGGACATGTAAAACTCGAGTGAATTCAACAGCCCTCATCATCTTCCCAGATATAATTGGTTTGAATACCATGTTGCCCACACCTTTGGAATAAACTACAGTGTGGTCTGCAAGACGAATGGGGACTTGCAGCAGCACATAGTTGCAGAACCAGTGGCAGTGAGGCATCATATGAGATGTGGCCCCTGTGTCTGCATTCCATGAGTGAGTGTTTGGTGATAGGGCAGAGTGTGGAGAAACAAGAGGACTTGTGTTTCCAGCAAACTCTGTCACACCAGATATGTTGGCAGCTGCTGTGTCTTCAGACCTCGGTGATGGAGCCAAAATAGTATTCGCATTGCTATTGTCTCCATGAAGGTGCTTCGGTTTTTATGCATCAACCTTTGCAGCACTATACTTTCTGCATTATGCCTGAGTATGGCCTTTATATCCGCAGAAGTCACATGCAAGTTTGACTGTCAGGGAATTAGATCTAGCGGCGAGTGCAGTATTTGGTATACTATCAGTTGGATTACCAGGGCGGCATTTGTGGTTAAGCTGTTCGTTTCTGATTGCCTCATGAATTGTCACATGGTCACAGTTGTCAATCAGCGTGAGTGATGAGACAAATGAGGAGTATTCCTCAGGAAGTGCATGGATTAGAGCCATGGAGTGGAGCTCATTATCGAGGTCATCAAGTGTAAACCCAGAGGGGCAGAGATCCTTGATAGCTCTGATCTTTTCAGCGACTCAGGCTATTAGGCTTTCAAGGCTTTTGGACTCATGCTTTCAAACTGAGAAGAGGTCATTGTATGTGTTGAAATGCTTTGACTGGTTGCCATGCCCTAGCAGTTCTTACATTTGTTTTGGGTCATCCAGAACTGCAGCAAGATGATGTTTCTGGTCATCTTAGATTGCAAGGTAGGTCTCGCCTGCCACTTTGTCCACCTTCTCTAGCCACCTCTGATAGGCATCTTCATCAGTGACATTGGGTTGGATCACATCCCCCCTCACTATCCTCCACCACCCTTGCTTTTGACCCCAGGCCACCATCTGGTCTCTCCAGGAGGCATAGTTCCGGTTGTTAAGTTTTGTGAAAGCAGGGGTTGAATTAGACATGTGTGGTAAGAGGTAGTGTGGGTATATTTTTTGAGTTTTTGGAGGTTTGGTAGAAGTTGATTTGATCCGGTAGAAGTTGATTTGAGATCACTAGGGCATGGGGCCCATAACCTGTTGAAATACTAAGGTTACATTGACGCAGTCTGGCCTAGTGTCTCAACAAAGTGAGTAATCTAGAGTTCGAAGTGAGTGACTAAGGACTACTGTAATGGCCCATGCTGCCAATAAACTCACATTAAACCCCACAACCACCCACACCATTTCCGGGACCTTTCCGACTGCTCAAAGCCTGAATAACCGCTTTCCAAATTCTGATGCATCAATCCAAGGTTCCATGTTTCTGAACCTCTGAAGATTCCAAAGCCAAGGTTCTGCTCCTTTGATAAATGACATGCAGGATCATCGCATACCTCACTCCCTTGTTTTTCGTTCTATATTTCCCCTTGTACTCTCTTCCCCCCCTTGTTTTTACTCGCAAAAGATAGTACAAGACTAGATACATGTATATAAGTCACCAGTTGACTGGACTATTCGCCAGTATGAATATCAACTTAATTCTGCATTGTAGTTTCCAATTCAGTTCCGGTAAACTTCCAACTTTCTGAAATTAGGGACAGATGATCGAGGAGGGCGCAACACATAAGTTGAAGCCAAGTCCCTGCGATCTCGAACCACTCATACCACCCTATACCATGAACAGTCCTAAGACCCCCTGGCACTTCTTGTCTTTCCATTCCCATTCCAATTCTGATTGTGAACCCATGACCTTTAGTCCCTCCACCTCTGGAGTATGAACCCCCCTTTGGAAATCCTTCGGAATCCTCTGGAAACCCTTTCAGAAGCCTCTAGCTAAGCGCTGACATGTGGATTTAACAACTACTGACTTTGAACTCAGCTGACTGTACAGTGTGAGGGCAAATGGTCACAAATAAATGAGATAAGATAGGGTTGTGAGTTATTCTTTTAACAACTTCTTGGACAAGGCAAAGTCATGCATTTTCTATTATGGGAACAAGGTCTGGTGCAAGTCATTATATGGGTCAGACAAACAGAAAAGGCTGCAGGAAGAAATGGAGATAAATCCAGCAGTGATGCTAAAAAACCAAGACTGGAGATTAGTAATGCTAGGGAGGCATAGGATACCAAATCCATGGTGGAGTAGCTTATGTGAGAGGTTATTACCAAGGACAAAAATACTGGGAATAAAATCTTGAGTTGGCCACAATGCACCGCACATTGGATAATAAAAGCCAACAGGGAATGGAAAGGAAAATATAGGCTGAGGATAGAGATAAGAGGAGAAGGAGAAGGAGCTGTAGTACAGAGTGGCTTATGTTGGGGATCATTCAGAATAATTCTTTAAGAGATCCTGTTTGATTTGAAAAGAAGAACTTGTTGAACCTAAGAGTCAAGTATAAGAGTTCAGATTTTAGACAACTACAAATTGTCAAAGTACAATCTGACTGAGATTGGTTCACTCAGTCATATGTTGAGAAATCATACATCCCTCATATAGTTTTGATCTTTGCTTTGGAACCTTCAGTTTATGGTGTACCCCTTTCCTTCATTTACTTCAGTCCCCTCAGTCTATGTATAGACATATATGCCTACTTTCCATACCTTCCTTATCTGTTGTCAAAGTATATTTCACCAAGCTTTGGTCTATATGTACACCTTTCCTTCATTCACTTCAGTCCCCTCAGTCTATGTATGGACATACTGTATATGCCTACTTATAGAGTGGCATAGGTTAGGCCAACCTGAATGAGTCACCAGGTCAGGTGCCCTTGAGTTTGGGTGCCAGTGAAGCCAAGAGCACCTGCAACCTAGCCTAACCTACAGTGTCATGCATGCACATACATGTTAAGTACAGGTTACCAAGCATCAGTTCACTTGGTCATACCAACTGAACACTAAATCTCTAATTCCACACACAGGTGACCAAGTCATTTACAAGTCCCTTAGTATATCAGTCTCAGCTCAATATATTCATCTTTCATGTTTTCCTTTATTCATCTCCCATTATTCCTGCCTGGCTTATTCATTTATGCCCTGTTCTGTTTTTCCTTGGAATGTTCCTATTGTTTTATTTTTGGTCACATTCCTATTGTTTGATGTTCAGTCTTATTCCATTGTCCTATTTTCAGTTATATCTATTGTTCTATTCTTGGTTATGCTTCCACATGCTTTCCATACCTTATCCCCTTTTGCATACCTTATACTACCCTGTTCCACATCTTCCACCTCCAGTTCTTATACTATATAAAGTAGCATATGGATGTAGATAATATTTCATTCTGAATATCAACTTTGCAACCCCCAGTCCTCCTGTCCTTAAGTCCTTACTCAGGCCAATAACCCTCTGCACTCTCCCAAGTTATTCTTCTTCTGAAATCAGTGGCAACATAGAAGGTAGGGTGCAACTCACGAGTATTTTGAAGCCAGCCATACTTGTATATTGTGCCCTACTTTCCATGTGTGCCACTAATTTCAGAGAGAAGAGGAACTTGGGAGAGTGCCAAGAGTGTTGGCCTGAGTGAGGACTTCAGATGGGAGGATATAGAGGTTGTAAAGTCGATATTCAGAATGGAGAATTATCTACATCCATATACTACTTATATAGGTTAAGAACTGGATGTGGAACAGGGTGGCATAAGGTATAAAAAAGGGATAAGGTATGGAAAGCATGTGGAAGCATTGTCCACAATGATTAAGAATAGAACAATGGACTTTAAATGAGAATAGAATTATAGGATATGACCAAAAATAAAACAATAAAGGCATAGCCAAAAATAGCACCATAAACATATCCTGAGGAAAAGTAGATCAGGGCATAAAAGAATAAATAAAGGTAGAAAGGATGGAATGAAGGGAAGTGGACTGACTGATAAGCCAAATGTACCAAGCCAAGACCATGTACTAGTGAGGAAATTGACTTGTCACTTGTGTGTGGGATTAAATGTTAAGGATTGTTTGGCTGGTTTGACTGAGTAAACTGAGGCTTGGTGTTGTGTGCTTAACATGCACTGTACATGCATGTACCGCACATGCCATACGTGTACATATATTGGGGAACAGGGAATTCTCCCTTCAACTTCTGCAAGACTTCTAAACCAGATCAGCATACAAGATCCAAACCTCTCCTCTAAAGAAAATCACCCATCAAATCAGTCCTAAATGAATACCAAAAAATATAATATTTTGGCTAGCCATTTAAGAGTGAATTACTTATAGTAATTAACTCTTAAATAACAAACCTTCAAGTCCAAGGAAAACCCTCAAAAACATATATTTTTGCCTATCTCTATTAGGACCCACAAGGAACCACAATTGGGTGCTAATTATTTAATACACAGAAAGTGGCATCTAATTCCTAGGTCAAGTTCTTAGTCCATATTGTTGTCAAGCTTTGGGAATACCAAGTAAGGCCTTTGTTAGTAATAGTGTCTTTAT
This sequence comes from Gomphus sp. MG54, assembly GCA_003314385.1. Classification (NCBI taxonomy): domain Eukaryota; kingdom Fungi; phylum Basidiomycota; class Agaricomycetes; order Gomphales; family Gomphaceae; genus Gomphus; species Gomphus sp. MG54. Next base: position 6,955 of record QLPG01004249.1, read on the forward strand.
AATGATTGATGTGTACATGAATAGGTTATTGACATTGACTCTGTAAGCGATTATTTTGTTCTAGAATGACAATGTGGTCGAGTCCTTGCTGTATATTACATTTATGTTCGCATTTGTCATTTTCCAAACTGATAGAAGATTTATGTTGAGTTTTGGTGTATATATAACATCAATAAGTGTGATTAACAGGTCTAGGAGATTGGCAGCTGGATCACTTTGAATTATACGGTTAATCATTCCTCTTTTATTAGCAGTGAAAAAATCTCTGCTAGATGTTTTTATGTTGATAGGCAGAGTCTTGTATAAATGTTTGAATAATTCAGTATTCCTGGATAACTGACTGGATGCTACTGAATCAATTACCCAGGGGGACATGTTGTTCTTGATACTGGCTAGTGATGATTCATTGCCAGTAGGTGTGTCTATTATTTTGTCTTTGATAATGCCTGCCATTAATTTGGTTTTCTGCTGGTTTTTCTCTACTGCTTCCCTCCCCTCTTCCTTTTCCTTCTGTCAAGTACCCGTACCGAGACCCATCTATTCGGCATTGCCAACCAAGCAATCATCCTATATCCACGACCAAGTGCCCATGTCGCATGCATAACACTTGGTATGCTGGTTTTGGCTCGGCACGTCCACCATCCACACTCCCTGTCCCCACCCCTCGTCTGGCACCTCCTATTGTCCTATCTTTGGACATGTTCTATTATTCTGTCCTTCATTTTTCTATCCCCGTTTTACATTCCTTGTTCTAATTTTATTCGTTGTGGACAATAACCACATACTCTGCATACTTTATTGTCCCACATTCCTTATTCCACATGTTGCTTCTTAACCTATATAAGTAGGACATGCATGTACATATTTCCTCATTCTGGGTATCGACTAGGCTTAGGCCCTTCTATCTTCTTCTCTTCTGTTAAGTCCTCGACTCGGTCCGGCATCATCAGCCTCCCCCCGAATATCTGTCTGTTGCAAATCCAGTGGCATGCACGGCAAGTAGGGCACAATGCACGAGTACGTTGAAGCTAACGCCACTACTTTTGGCCTGCAGGACTTGGCCATAGTCTTCCCGACCTTTCGCCAACACCCCTCAGCAGTACTGAAGCTTCAGTTACTGACGGACTTCGGTACTGCCGAGGGATCTACATACATCCCACTACTTATATAGGTTAAGAAGCAAGATGTGGAACAGGGTGGTGTAAGGAATGGAAAATAATAAGGTATGAAAAACCACATGGAGGCATTGTCCACAGTGATCAAGAATAGAATAAGGAATGTAAGCGAGGTTAGAATAATGGAGTATGGCTGAGAATAAAATAATGAAGTGGTGGGTGAGAATAGAATAATAGAGGACGGCCAAAGATAAACCAATAGGGCAGTGATCAGGATAATGAATGGCCATCACATGTTTGGGGAAAACGGGTGAGGAGATGGAAGGATAGTGAAGGACGAGATAGATAGGATAGGAGAAGAAACCTAGACAATGTACCAGATGTACCAAGCTGAGACCATGTGATAGTGAGAATAATATGGGTAGAGGATGGACAGTCAGTCAGTATTACCGAGTGTACCAGACCTCGGTACCAGGGTCTTGACAGTTTTTCAAACAGGCAGCTTAAACAGATCCTTGGATACAGTAACCCTTTGAAGGTAGGTAGAAGTCCAGTCACTGAGTGGAGTTTTTTCATGAGATCAAGTATCATGTAACCAGTATGGGCCAATCTGTGGTGCCACAATGACAAATTGGTTGCTTCGTTTGGACATGACCCCATTGTTTTATACTCGGCCACTCCCTATTGTCCCATCTTGAGTCACGATTCTATTATCCTGTCGTTTATTGTTCTATCCCCGCTTTGCATTCCTTGTTCTAATTTGGTTCGTTGTGGACAATGACCACATGCTCTGCATACCTTGTTGTCCCACATTCCTTATTTCACATGTCGCTTCTTAACCTATATAAGTAGGACATGCATGTACATACTTCCTCATTCTGGGTATCGACTAGGCTTAGGCCCTTCTACCTTCTTCTCCTCTGTTAAGTCCTCGACTCGGGCTGGCATCCTCAGCATCCCCCCAAGTATCTGTCTGTGGAAAATACAGTGGCATGCATGGCAAGTAGGGTGCAATGCATGAGTACATTGAAGCCAACACCACTACTCTTGGCCTGCAGGACTTGGCCATAGTCTGCCCAACCTTTCGCCAACACCCCTCGGCAGTACCCAAGTCCATCAGTACCCGACGCTTGACAGTATAAAAGTAACTTAATAATCAATCTTACTATCACCTATAATCTGCTGGATTATCTAGTACAGCAGGCACTCTTATATAAGTTGGTCCAAAGACCACTTAGAGGTTTATTCCAAAAAGTAAATCTCAAACCCTTCTACTGAAGTGGAAGGTTTCTTGGCTAAAATATAAAAGGTATATAAAAACATCATAAAAGAACTAAATCAGATTTTATAGAACATCTGTGGAAATAATCCTAGGCAAGGGTAGAATAATAGTTCATGTACATAAACTATTATTCCTACATGTTATGGCCCATGCTGCCAAACAAACCCACATTAAACCCCACAACCACCCACACCATTTCGGGACCTTTCCGATTGCTCAAAGACTGAATAACCGATTTCCAGATGTCTGATATATCATTCCGAGGTTCCGCGCTTCCGAACCTCCGAAGACTCCGAAGTCAAGGTTCCGCTCCTTTGATAGACGACACGCAGGATCATCGCGTACCTCACTCCTTGTTCTTTGTTTTATATTGCCCCTTGGACTCTCTTCCCCCCCTTGTCTTTACTTGGTAAAAGATAGTACAAGAACTAGATACATGTATATAAGTCACCAGTCGACTGGACTATTTGCCAGTACAAATATCGACTTAATTCTGCGTCATAGTTTCCGATTAAGTTCCGGTAGACTTCCCAACTCTCCGAAATTAGGGACAGACGATCGAGGAGGGCACAACACATAAGTTGAAGCCAAGTCCCTGCAACCTCGAACCACTCGTACCACCTTATACTGTGAACAGTCCCAAGACCCCTGGCGTTCCCGACTTCCATCCACTCCGACTCCGATCCTGATCCCAACCCTTAAGTCCCCCGCCCTTGGAATACAAATCCCCCCTTTGGAAACCACTTGGACCCTCCAAAAACCCTTCCAGAAGTCTCTAGCTAAGCGCCGACATGCGGATTTAACACTACATGTAATTGACAAGCTATCTGCCAAGGCCCCCTCTAAACAATTCTTTTTGGACATCAACCCAGACAGGCATTAGCTTGCTGTCATTAGGGAACGGCATGGGTCACCCATGGGTCAAATGTGGGTGACCCACACCCAACCCATGGGAAACCCAAACCCATCAACCTATGGGTTGACAGGTGTTGGATGCATGCTTGTTTTGGAACCTGGACAAGACCTTGGTGTTAAAGATATAACACTTCAGTCAAGCACTGTGTGTAGTGAAGAGAGACGAAGAAGAGTTTCAAACCCTGCTGCAGCACAACTCCAGAAATAATTTAATATTAGTACTTTGGTCACAAACTGTGTAATAACTCTAGCAAGCTAATACGACAAGTAAGTGATGCGTTTTTTAGCAGCAATGAATGAGACTATCAAAGTCTGTAGGTTCAGGACACTTAGGGGTCCAGAGATATTCCAATGAAAGGGAATGCACTTAGAGGAAAGAGGAAGTAAGTGGACTGAACGGATAACCCAGTCAATGCACTCTAAAATGAGGGGAGGCCGAGACAGAAATTACAGTGAAGTAATCTCAAGAGACAAAGAGTCTTTAATCAGAAACTGATTAGAAACCCTCAGAGGTAGAGATGCAATTGAACTGGACTATCAACAGAACAATCTCACTCTGTAGAATCAGTTTTACTAAGCAGGACTATCAACTACTTATACTGAATCTAATACTAATACTGTAAGGGCAACCCTCCTTCAGAACTGATCTCGCACTGCTGGAGGCTGGAACCAGCGGGACACCACCCAGCCCTGGACGTCCTCCTAGGCCTGACTATGGGACTCGAACCCAGAGCCTACCCACAGGCTTCTCAGATCTAAGCAGGGGAAATCCGAAGTTCAATTACAGCTACTACCTAAGTACATGTAGGGCTCTCACCTAAGCAGGGGAAATCCGAAGAGGAAAGTCTAAGGATCTCCGCTGCTGGTGAACCTCTTTTATACCCTTTATGTAAGTGGTCTGTGCACTAGCTTATAAATCAACATAGGCGCCTATTCCCGGTTCTAGTCATCACACTAAGATCATTTCTATCTCCTGCTCGGTGGTCCCTCGGATCTGGGTCTCCTGGCCTCAGAGTTGGGAGGAGTCCGAGATAGGACCTCGGAGTTGGGAGGAGTCCGAGATAGGACCTCGGAGTTGGGAGGAGTCCAAGATAGGACCTCAGACTTGTCGTCAGGCCTCGGAGAGGGTCGTCCCCTGACAAATACCAGACTATCAATGATACTAATATATGAGAAAGATAATACTAATACTGGACTATCAACAGTACTAATACTATTATGTAAACCTAGGAGCTGGACTATCAACAGCTGACTAAGAGTACTCATAATGTCACACTGACAAGTGGAAAGGAGATGATTGAATTGATTGCTTCAAAGGGGGGTAGGAAGGCCTCCTTTTATACTAATTTACAGGACGATTAGTAAGCTAAAGTTTTTCCTAACTATTCATAGTACAAGCCAATAGGATCACAGTTCCTGGGAGTGAGTCATGTCAAAGAATCACATGCACCTTGTCTCAGAATTCAGGGTGCATCCTGATCTCTAGTTTACACCCTTAAAACCATCCTTGTCCAATCAGAATCCAGTGACTCATGCCATCTGAGACATAATGAGTCATTCATGAGGTCACATGACTGGTATGAGTCATTTCTAAAATAGGAGTTCCAATAGTGAGTCATTTTCTGAGACTTTACTTAGCTTGTTCCTAGTAATCTCCCTATTTAACAATAAAAAAGGGGATTTAGACCTGTTTTGAGCATGTGATTAAGGGAAGAGGCAGTGTAGGCACAGCCTGGTGTCTCACCATAATATTTGTATGAGACAGAGAGTGTCTCAGGCTAATATTTGTGTGTTTCTATGGAGAAACCAGCAACCTGGCTCTGGGCTTGAATCTAGCTAGAGCCCGATGTTTTGGAAAGCGGAGTTTGAATTTCAGGCCAAATCTTCGGTGGTGAACAATAGAAGTTGTATTAAGGATTATTAAAGGATTAATGATTATTGTGAACCACTAGAAGATTGGAGAAAAGTCTAATAGAGAATATTTGAACATATCCAGACTGAATAATTAGCAAAACAATTGCTAATTGAAAAAACATTAATAGTACATTAAGAGGCTCTTCTTTTTTTGTACTTTAGTCTTTTCTAATGTTTTTGTACTTTGTTATCTACCCTTATTCTTTTTAAGAGATCCCTTACAATGCTGCACCCACACGTGCTGATGCAAACATGCTGTATGTGCATGCAACATACGACATGAACACAATGTATGACATGAATGTGCCATACATGCATGCGATGTATGACACAAATGTGCCACACATGTGTGCGTATGGTGCATTGGTATCAGCATGTATGCATATGGCATATTGGTATTGGCATGTGTGCATATTGCATATCAGTATCAGTGCATGCACATATGGTGCATTGATATTGGCACATGTGCATATAGCACATTAGTGTCGGTGCATGCGCGTATGGCACAGTCATTCGGTACATGTGTGTATGGCATGGTCATGTCAGTGTGTGTGTGTACAGCACATTCATGTTGGCGCATGTGCATATGGCACGGTCGTGTCAGTGCATGTGCATATGGCACGGTCGTATCAGTGCATGTGCATATGGCACGGTCGTGTTAGTGCATGTGCATATGGCACGGTCGTATCAGTGCATGTGCATATGGCATGGTCGTGTCAGTGCATGTGCATATAGTGCGGTCCTGTTGGTGCATGTGCGTATGGTGCAGTCATGTCATACGTGTGCATGTGCATGCATACATAGTTGAGGTGGCAGGTTGGGCTGGGTCACGGGTGCTCTCAGCTTGACCTACACCCAAACCTAGGGGCACCTGACCTGGTGACCCATGTGGGTTAGCCTAACCCATGCTATTCTCTAGCTGTCATCTTGTTGGAGAACTTGATTAGGCTTTCTTTACTCCAAAGTTTTGTCACAGTTCTTGGGTTGCCTCTTTAATAGTTCCAAAACAACATGCCACATGCATGTGAGTGCAGCATGCACCTGACACCTGTCCACCCATGGGAAAAAACCCATGGGTTGATGGGTTTAGGTCACCCACATTTGACACATGGGTGACTTGTGCCATTCCCTATGCCTAGTTTCCATACCTTCCTTTTCTGTTGTCAAAGTACATTTCACCAAGCTTTGGTTTACTTGGATATACCAGCCAAACATCCCCTATATAATTCCATGTATAATGATCAAGTCAAATATTCACAAGTCACTAAGTATGTTAGTCTCAGTCAGTACATTCACTTCACATATTCAGTCTATCATATCCTTATTCCACTTTTCTTCACTTAATTTTTCATGTTATTTTCACTCCACTTTGGTATATCTTGGTTATACATGGGCATATATGACTATTCTCCATGTCTCTTTATTTTAGTTTACATTTCCTATGTTACCCTATTCTATAGTACAGGACAAGCAAACTCAACCAAAAATTTTGACCCAATTTTCTGGCAAAATTGGCTTGTTGAAAATTGATAATAGACTATTAAAAGAAGTATCTAACATCAAAATAAAGTCAATGGTATGAGCCAATTTTTCTCCAAAATTATATTTATTTTAGACATGTCAAATTTTGGGCCACACCCCCCCCCCAAAAAAAAACAAAAAATCTGGGAAAAATGTGCAATCAATAGCTATGATTAAGTAGTGTATGATTCTGATCAAATTGTGAAAAAATAACTATATACCAACTTATAAACAAATAAATACAAATCCAGCACAATCATTACCCAGCCTTACCTAGCCTGGAGATGCTGTATAATGCCTGCTGGCTGCTGTCCAAAATTTAAACAAAATATTACTGGACTAACTTCACTCATTCCTCATTCAATGTGATGTATTATATTCTTCAGAAAGACAAACCAGAGCTCAAAGCACTCGAGTCCAAAGGAGTGGAGGTCATCTATGTTGCCTACTCCTCACACCAGTCCATCACTAACACGTTGAAAGACATTGACATCATGTTCTCTACCCTTCATGATGACAGACTTGACATTCAAAACAATGTCATCCATGCAGCAAAGGAAGCACTTGTGAAGTTATTTGTGCCTAGTGAATATGGTCACAACACACTCGGCAATAAATCTCAGTGTGCATCAACAAATTTTCCTTTTCCTTGGAGCTAAAAAACTGATATATAATAAAATACAATTAGATCTCAAGGTGAAAGCTGATTGCCATGACCTTCTGCAACAGCTCGGTCTACCTTACACATTACCCTTCACTGGCATGCAGCCAGAATTGTTACCAGAATCTCTTGGACTGACTTTGGGCATTGACTTTGAGTCTGAAAAATTCCATCTCTTTGGGGATAGTAGACTGCATGTTATATATCGACTGCTATCTGTGATCAGATTGCTAACCAATGCATGGGTCTCAGCTCCCTCTCTTGGACATCACCTCACTTGTTTGTGCCTTTCATCTATTGCATCATCACTACCCTCCCTCCATCCCAACTCAAAAACAAAATATTTCAGGTGGAGGGTGAGAGGAAGAGCTTCAGGGATATCATCACTGTCTGGGAGGTCAAGCATGGCAGACATGCAGAGATAACTGAGCAGTCCCCAGGATGTCAATTGAAGCTATACTTAACTAAAATTTACCTCATGACATCAAGATTTGGGGTAAAAAGTTGCACTGAAAAGGCCCAAAAATTTGGCCACCCTTAAAACTTGTTGGAAAAACTTTAGAACATGTTTTTTTAGATGTATTTTGACATTATGAATCTGAATCTAACATCAGTTTGTCACAAAAAATCCCTGATCACTCAAAACCAAATTGGTTGAGTTTGCTTGTCCCATAATGTATACCATGGTCATCTACCCCCATCTCTTTTTACTATATAGGTAGCACATCATCTTGTATGTATTCTCCATTTATAATATTACTGAGTTTGACCAAGTTGCTCATATGTATAATTCTTCTATGTCAGTGTCCATATTTGGTGCCAACACTCTCAGTCCTCTCCCAAATCTCATCCAAAATCTAGTGGCAGAAGGGATAGGAGGGCACAATGGAAGCCAAGCCACACTCATTACCCTGAGCTGAATCCACCCACATTTGATTAATGGCATTATTACATTAGTGTCCTTCTAATCAATACAATAATTAACAGTATACTCTGAACCATTCTCTTATCTGTTTTATTCTTATCACTATGCCTCTCTATACTAGAGCAGTGGCCCACAGTGAGACTAGCTGGCTTACTGCCACAGTTTTACAGTGAAGAGTATGTGGTTCCTCAAATACCCTGCCTTTTTGTTTCAGATATAGTCTACTGTCTATGGGACTTTATCCTCTTGCCTCCACCTTATAGGCCTCTTATATTGAGGAAGTAGCTGACAAAGAAGTTGAATACAAGTATCAGGGCAATGATGACTAAGAAGTCAATCTGGTGGAAAGCAAACTTGGTTTTGGCATGATTAGGGAATAGCATGGGTTAGGCCAACCTGCATGGGTCATCGGCTCAGATGCCCTTGGGTTTAGGTACAGGTCAAGCCAAGAGCACCCATGGCTCGCCCCAACCCAGCATGTCAACTATGTACGCATGTGCATGCACGCATACAGCATACAACCGGGGACTTGCTCCTGTTGTATGTGTGCACATATGACACGCATGACATGCTGCACATACAACACCCATGCACTGACACAAATACACCATACGAGCATGCATACAACGCATTCGTGCATGCGCATACAATGCATTCATGTCAGTGCGTGCACATACAGTGCGTTTGTGCATGTGCATACAATGCATTCATGTCAATGCATACATGTACAGTGCATTCATGTTGGCATGTACATGTACAGCACGTTCTCCATGCCAGTTATAGTGGCTTTGCTTCAACGTACTCGTGCGTTGTGCCCTACTTTCTGTGCATGCTACTGATTTGGGACAGAAGAGATACCTGGGAGAATGCCGAGAGTGTCAGCCTGAGTAAAGGACTTTAGACAGGAGAAGGGAGGACAAGAAGGCATAAACCTAGTTTATTTCCAGAATGAAGAACCATCTACATACATTCACTACTTATATAGGTTAAGAAGCGAGATGTGGAATGGGGTGGCACAAAGAATGGAGAACAATAAGGTATAAAGAATCATGTGGAGGTATTGTCCACAATGATCAAGAATAGAACAAGGAATATGGACAAGAATAGAACAATGAAAACAAGATAATAGAAATGTGTCCAAGAACAGAATAATAGAGGGTGACCGAATATAAAACAATAGGGTCATGGCTGAGGATAAAACAATAAGGAAATGTCCCAAGGTGGAATGGGACAAGAATACAGGATAGACAGGGTGGGATTAATAGATAATGAGTGAAGGATGAGTGGATGATGGATAGAAATGAGGAATGTGGATGGTGAGTGTGCTGAGCTGAGACCAACGTGTCAAGTGACTTATATGCAGTTTGGTCACTTGCATATGGAAATAGACTGATTGTCTGGCCAGCACCGCCGAATTACTGATACCTGGTATGTGTACCTGACACAAATGTAGAATAGAAATAACTCACTCAATCTTGAGTGTAAAAATACAAATAAAATATACAAAAATCTGAAATTCAATAGCACATTGGTTGACACCAAAATCGACCAAAACACAAATATATTGCAGATTGACCTCTCAGGGGTGAGGTGCATATACACCCTACAGCCTGCCCATTTTCACTTTATAGATGAATACTTGGCCAGAGAAGGTTGCTGCCCTCCTAGTCTTCATGAAGGATGTCACCCAAAGGATCTGAGACTGTTTTTCAGGGAAGTCACTTGTGCAAATGCTGAGGTAGAGGGTGCATGACTGCATGAAGGTCTGCCCATTCCTATGGTTGCCATTGAACTCAGAAGGCCTTGCAGGTTTGGCTGTCTGCTTCATAGGCTGGTGAGCACAATTCAGGAGGCTCATTGCTAGGCTCATTGTGGTGGTCTGCAATGTGTTTAGCTTCACCTCTAGCTCCTAATTTTCCCTCCTCTCCCTTAACAGCTCCTGCTCTATAGTGGTGAGTCAGTCTAATGCTTCTTGAGCCAAAGATAAATCCATAGGAGATAGTGTGTTGTTGTAAATAAGAGGGGGCTGCTGTTGTCATCACTTCTGAAGAGATTTGATTTGGGGTCAGATGGTTGGGGCAGCCAGTACTCATGGGGAGAGTTTTCTACTGTAAGGGCAACCTAACAAGATGCTCTACCCTAGGTTGGCATACTGGTGGAGGGGATCCAAAGCTGTAGTACTGTCAAGGATGGGGAAATGACATAGTCATAATCCTTAATATAATACCTCCCAAGGTCAAAGCAATGGCAAGGTTCTGAATAGAGTTTGGCTTCAACTTGTGTGTTATGCTGACTGGACTGCACTGGACCCTAATTTCATATAGACAAACATCATAGTGAGAACAGAAATTAAGACAGAAGTGAATGGAGGAAGCTTAGTCAAAATCCTAGTTGATTTTCTGACTGAAGAGAAGACTACTAAATGCACAAGATCTTATACTACTTGAAAATCTACTAGGAGCCAATAGATTCCTACAATAGATGAGAAAGTCTGAAGATTGAAAGTGCAAGAACAGAATACTATGTCCCAATCTTAATCTCCTCCATGACATGGAGGGATGCTGCATCATTCCAATTCCCAATGGAGTTACCCTATAAGGAATATAGTAACAGATCAGATATCAGAAATAGAAATGACAGAGTGGAATTGCAAATAAGAAAAGTAGAGCGGAATATATAAGTAAATATTACAAGTAATAAAGGCAAAGTGGTCAATAGAAACACTGAAGATGGATGTGTGAGCATATGGGGGATGGATGTAATAGGTGGAGCATATTGAATGTTGCATGTGATGCCAAGATGGAATAGGCTGGATATATGAGGTGCACTGAATTTGAAGACTGATAGAGCATATGGCTGAAAAGGCAAATGGAGTAGAGTTAGGCTGAATGTGGCTGTTTGAATAGTCAGGGATGTCAGTGTAATGGTTCCTAATAAGTATGCAACCTATGTATACAAGACTAGCATACCTGGCAAAGGGGGATCCAAAGAGAAAACTCTAAGGAACCCTTCACCCTCTAACTATAGCTATAGGCACTCCACTTATATTAGGTATCACTCCCCATGCCAGCTGGATGCAGAACTGGGGTACTGAGGATGCCAGTAGCTGCCAAAGATGTAGGCAATAGCCACAGGTGATGCCTGTTGATGGTGGCTGCCAGCTGTAGTGCTCATTCAGCATGTACCTCAGGTGTAGCAGTTGGGCATGTGCCAAAAAAACTCAGTTGATGGGTATGGCCAGAGGTCAGTAAGGTTTCAGTTATGACTTATTATCAGGGGTTCCCCTGTCAACCTCACTACTAGCACTTCCAGAGTCAACACAACTCTCTGTGTGCTTGGAGGCTGATGAGTTGCTGACTAATTTTTTGGCTCAGCCACCTTAGCCAAATTCTTGGCTTTAGTGTCTAAGGCATTAGTCACCTTGGAAGTCATAGGGGTCATAGTTGTGGTAGTTGTACAGGCCATGGTAGATTTAGGGCAGTCAGCCACTTTGTGATTATTGACACTGCAAAGGAGGCATAGGTTACTGTCATGTGCCTCTAGCATTCCTTTGGGAGGAGCTTGCTGTCCTTTCTGAGTTTGTTGATGTAGTTGGTCTGGTTCAACTAATGATTTTTGTTGTCCTTGTTCTTGCCCTTCAATTGGTTCTCATTGTCCTTGCTGCCATTGTTGTTGTTGCCTTGCTGGCATTTGTCCAAGTTGGACTTGTTTCCAGACTTGTCCATTTTCAATTCTTTCTTCAGCTCACTACTACCCCCCCAAGCCTGTTCCACCTTCCTTTGCCAATACCTCATGTTGATCCGTTGAACGAGATTCCACAGGTCATTGAGATTTTGGTGTTTATAAAAGTGGATTAAGGTGTCCTTGATACATTTTGGTAGGGCCTTCTGAAGGAGGGCATTATCATGGTAATCAACAAGAGCTGAGAGCCTGTAAAATTTTACAAAAAAAACATATAGCCTTTTGATTATCATGCATGGTTAATTTTTCAAGAGCGAGTTCAGCATCGGCTTGTTCATTCCATGAACTGAAATTGATTTGAAGCTCATCAATAAATAATTCCAAGTCAGTCACCCAATGAGGTTCCACTGTCTGCTGCATTGTCTACTGCTTCATTGGCCTACCCATCATGTTCCTCACCTCTATCCCATATCTCTGACCCTTTTTTTACACCCTCTGACCTCTTGCATGAAGTTCACACACATGTGCTACAGAGTGAACATTATACAATCAGCCAAAAAAACCATATATTGTACATGCATGGGGATTGCACAAGTACTGCACAGTACTCAGACACACAAACTGAACGATGAAGGATAGAAATTACCAACTGATGGATAAACCCCCATCACACCCAGGACCCTCTCAGCATGCCAAACATAGGATATCAACTGAGTCTTTGATGGAGATGTAAGGGCTGGAGTATGCGGCTTCTATTTCTGAATTTAAACATCTAGTCATTTTGGGCGTCCTCATCATCATCAGCCCAAGTCAATGAACGAGTGTGAACACATGGGATCTCTCCTCTAACCGATAGGGCCTTTCAGGCACCACTCTCTGTTCGCTGGACATGCAGGCTGTCAAGGTTAACATCACCACCAAAACCGAATGTAGCTTTCGGTTTGAAGATCTTGTTTAAATAATTACGACTATTCAGCCTGAAAAGAAAATGAGACCGGTTTGCAACGGGAGCAGTGCGCCAACGCCCACATTGCCATTGCAGAATTGGTATAGACTATTTGATAGTAAGCTTCGTTTCCCTAGCAACTCTAATCACTTACGCCGGATCATTACAAAGTAGAAGAGTACGTAGACGAGAGTAGACGACAATTTGATAAACTAGAAAACTTCCAATTCGATCAAGTGCATAAAGTAAACAAAGGAACTCACAAGAATCAAGCACGCGAGTGTGCATATGGTTAAGAGTACACAGGTGTTGATCGAGTAGGTGATCAAAATGTTTATAGTCCGTGTGCTCTCTTTCGATCCTGTCTGAAGTCGACGAAGGAGAATGCACATTGTAGTCGAAATGACAAGGATGGTCAAAAGATCCTCAGAAAGAGCCACTGCCCCAATGACCTGTCACCAGATGAGTTGGAAATGAGCAGACCAAATAGTAAAAGCTCACCATGGAGCTTCCTATTGTGGCAAGAGAAAACAATTGAGCTTGGAAGCTAAGCAAAAAGGAATTTTCAGTCATTTAGCATTAATAGCAACAAGCCATTCAATTTAGCACCCGCGAATCGTAAAGACTGTCCTCCAACATATCAGCTGAAGGGACAGAGATAGAATAGAAGAACTGACCAATACTAAGAACTATTCCAGAAAATAATGTCAACTCAAGTCAAGCCGGTGTACAAATTTGGACGAACTCAGATGGCATAATGACAAGGTTACCTGTTAAGTTGGAGCGATCAGAACGGCATCCAGCATCCAGTATCATCTACAAGGTTGTAATGCTTACTATGATGCATGAGACCACATATTTTCCTGCACTCACTGTGTGGTACTATTGGAATGAGTCCACCAGCAAGATTCTCCGGTACTTACAGCGGTAAATTCTATAAGCATAAAAACTTCCAAAATACAAACAGTTTACTAGATCATGGACAATAAAATGTGGAAAGCATACCATTTAACAATGGTCGTTAGCAAACCCTATCAGCCCCGTCAGCAACGGTACTACTTTTCACGAAGAACAACAAAACATGTACCCCGATCACGGTGTTCAGCTGTTGTCCATTCAGTTCTTATGAATGTTTCAAGTTTAAATCGGGACTGACTTGCAAACTCCTGCCAAAGAAACAGGGGTCAAAATGTCTCCTTGCTTGTCAGTGATATACGAACCAAGTGGTCCGTGCCAAAGCCATCGGGTCGCCCCAGCATGTCACAGTGTAGTGATATATCATGATAATCACAAAGGACATGTGTATAGTGTCGAGAATCCTGGTAACATCCCATGGTCAACAGAGACTGCGGATGCTGGACTAAAAACACAGGCACCATAAGGTGGCTACCTGTGTTTGGTCTCAATAAAAACGGGGTGCTCGTAGTCCTATCTTATAAGCTTACCAGAGTCTTCAAATAGATGTGGTCCTTTGAATAGGTCAAGTAATAATTGAACCTGGAGAAGGAAATAAGAAAGAATTAATGAACAACAGCTTTTCTGAAGCATGATAATACGTTTGAACACAAGTGATTCCGTAAACTCTGTAGAGTTGTCAGTTTGGTTAAAAGACTGTCTGTCAATAGGTAATGAGATATACATCGCCGACAAAATTACACCGAGAAGCCCTGCACCCAAGGTATTGTTGAGGATAGAAACAGGAATGGACATCATAGGGAGGTCAGAGGACGACATTGTTGATGAAAGTGGGTACTGAGATACTGTCTTTCTGTTAACCAGACACTACGAGGCACATTGATCTTATAAAACCCTTAATAAAGATTCGGCCTCCAACTCAGGCCACTGCCATAGTGAGTTGATGGTGAATTGCGCTGGTGGCGCTGATGGGGTTGGAAACATGATTGAGACTATTGGTAAGTACCAATAATAAGTTGTATAATTCCCAGGAGAACATTGACACTCTTTGGCAAACTGAGTCGAGATGGCGATGAACAGTGGGAATGTCATTAGCTGAGTGCCCACTCACCCTTCAATCTCCAATTGTAAGAAACGTATGTTTTATTTACTGAACCCGCAGACTTGTGTTTGATGTGGCGGAACCAACAACATGACTTTCTTTGATCAGGGGAGAGCAAGCGGCGTGCACTACGAGTCACCCGCGTGCGAGAAATTATGGGCTGAACTTCGCAACATGGCCACCACGTACTTTGATTCACCATTAATGAGAGTTACACAATATGTCTACCATGTCGCTCAGCCAGTGTATTTGAATTAAGAGCCTTGGAGTAGTGGAGTTTATAGAGAAATATTCCTGCACTCAGTGTATGCATGACTGGACTCTAAAAATAATATTTTTGCACTTTGACATTCAGGGTGAAACTCAAGGTGGTTGTTAATATTCACTATAAGTGATACAATGAATAGGAGCATGAGAATCATGTGAAAATCAGCATATACATGAGAGGTTGAGATAAAATGACAAGTATGCTGAGACATAATGTATGCAAAGGATTACATGGGTTTTGGACATCAGACATTGAACAATACATACTAATGAAGTGTTGTGCCAAATATTTAGGTGTGTTGATAACCAGAGGAGTTTGCCAGACTCAAGCCAGTTTTACACAATATACTACAAACTTGGGTGCTTCAGTTCAACCTAAAAGGGAAAAATCTCAAATACAGATGTCAGAGAAGTTAGGAAGTTGGAATAGTAACTGGATGGGATTACATGAAACAAAGATTAATTATAAAAGTTGATAGATAGCTCAATGTTAACATAGAAAGATTCAATGGTGGTTAGTGTAAGTACCTATAGACACACAATACAGTTGCTTGACTCATTGTAATAAATGCATAATTTTAGGAACTCAATAGATTTAATTGGCTTGATTATTATAGACTAGTATAAGGTAGATGCTATCAAAGCTCAAATACACGGAGAACTGCTGAGGATTTGATATTCAGTCCAAACATCTTTTCTCCTTATCCCTGGCAACTAGGACCTGATGGTATTGGAGAGAGGGTATGGGTTTTATTCATTATTATCTCTGATAACTGCCTTTGGTAGGAGTTTGAATTTGCCAATGTAATTTTGCAGTTGTGTGACTCTGTGACCTCAGCTCTTTTCTAAGAGACTGAGGTATGAGTTCAAGTTTATTCTCATATTTCATATAATTGTTAACTATTCTTTTAGATAATATTTCAGGTACAGTGACTCACAAAACTGAGTCAATGTTTGGTGCTATTGGACTATTCATTGAATAGCTTTGAATGTAAAACATATATGAAAAAGGTGTTGGTGCATCAAAGAAAGAATCTGATCAGGGCTATGCAACCATTAAAAAATTATGTAATTCCAGTCAGGGGTGATGAAGATATGGGCAATTCAAATCAAGGGCTCATTGACTCAGTTTTATGAGAGGGTATTAGAGAAATAGTAAGTTGCAATTCTAGTACTTGGTATTGCCCCCCTTGGCCTTAATTACTGCCTCAGGTCTTCTAGGCATACTCTCTATCAAATTCTGACACACCTCTGGTGGTATGTTATTCCATACCTCCTCTACTCTCTCCCAAATTTGCCAAACTCCCTTGGGTGGTGTTGGATACTCCTTAAGCCTGTTTTTTGCCTGATCCCAGAGGTGCTCAATAGGATTCAGGTCTGGAGACTGTGCATGCCAGTCAAGGAGGGTGGTATTGTTGTTTTCCATCCAGTTCTTGGCCTTCTTTGACTTGTGCTTTGGGTCATTGTCCTGTTGAAAAATTACCTGTTCCTTAGGAATTCCATTTTCCTCCAGGCTGGGCAGCAGGTGGTCCTCTAAAATGGACACAAACTGATCACCATCCATCTTCCCCTCAATCTCTGCAAGCTGGCCAACACCATTCCATCCCATACACCCCCATACCATAATGTTTCCCCCTTCAAACTTGACTGTCCCCTGTACCTCTCTCTCATTCAATCCCTCCCCCTTCTGTTTCCAGACCCACTGCCTCCTATCTGACCAAATGACCCTCTTCCAGTCCTCTACAGTCCACTCTCTGTGCTTCAAAGCAAAGGCCAACCTCAGCTGTCTATGCCTTGCATTGAGGAAGGGCTTTTTCTTCTTCACCACAGCCTTGAATGAATGTTTCCTGAGGTGTCTTCTGACTGTTTCTGAGGAGACTTGTTTTGGAACTATAAGCTGGTAACCTGAGAGCTGGGACAAAACTTTGGTGTGAAGAAAGTCCAATCAAGTTCTCCGACAAGACGACAGCAAGCTAATGCCTGTCCGGGTTGATGTCCAAAAAGAATTGTTTAGAGGGGGCCTTGGCAGGTGACTTGTCAATTACGTGTAGGAATAATAGTTATGTTTGTGAACTATTATTCTACCCTTGCCTAGGATTATTTCTACAGATATCCTATAAAATCTAGTTTAGTTCTTTTATGATGTTTTTACATACCTTTTATATTTTGTCCAAGAAACTTTCCACTTCAGCAGTGGAAGGGCTTGAGGTTTACTCTCTGAGTGACCTCTGTCAATAGTCTTAGTGGTCGGTGACCTACTTAAGAGAGTGCTGGCAGCACTAGATAATCCGGCAGATTATGGGTGAAGATAAGCTTGATTTTATGCTACAGAACTAGTCTCTATTTATACTAATTCTATGCTAATTATGTAACTCCCCGATAAGGCAAGGCTTTCCTGAAATTAGTGGAAGGATGTGGAAAGGAATGGAAAGTCCTAGAAACCTGTGGCAGTTATGAGTCACCCTGTAGTCACTAATGAATCACCCTATAGTCATTAATGAGTCACCCCATAATCATTAATGAGTCATGTTCCCACAGCTGGTGGTCTTGTGACTGGTCAAGTCACAAAATATTAATGGTAAATAAGCCGAGCTTCTGGGCTGACCTTATGTGTAATAATTATTAAATAAACCCAGGAATTTGTTGTACAATCAGTCTTGGTCCAGCAATTTGGCACCATTTTCCATGTGTAAGTGTTTGATGCCAGGCTGTGGTCCTTGTGGGTCCAAAATAAAAATAAGCAAAAAGTATAAGTGTTTTTAGTGGATTTCCTTAGGCTTGAAGTGCTTGATGGTTTAAGAGTTAATTACTTTGAGTAATTCACTCTTAAATGGCCAGCCAAAATTATTATATTTTTTGGTAGTCACTTTAGACTGATTTTCGGATTATTTTCTGAGTGAGAGAGGTTTGGAATCCTTTAAGCTGATCCCTGATCTGATGGCCCTTCCTATCTGTTAGAGAATTTCCCATTCCCCAACAAGACTGGGTGGGGGATAATTGTATTGATGTGTTTGGTGACCTGAGTAGCATTGGCAGCTCTGCCAGTAGCAATTTGTGATAAAATATAATGTTGGTCTCTAGAGGAAAGATTGGGGGAATGACCTCCAGAGGAGCAGGGCTGGTTGGGATAGAGAGTTCTGAGAGTCCTGGATACTGTAGACTGGCTGAGGCCAAGTCTTGAGGCAATAGTATGAGTGGAATGACCATGAGAGGCCAAGGAGAGGATGTTTTCTTTTTAAGCAGAGGAAGTGGGATGCATTGGAGTGTAGTGAAGTTCTGGACATGTTGGAGGGGATTAAATACCTTAATTTGAGTTCTCATGAAAAATAAGGTTACCATAGTAACCATCTATCAAGGGTTGCATGTTATATAATAGATGGAGCATCAGATTCTGATTGTTCTGACACCATCTCACAAAACTGAGTTAATAGACCCTTGATTTGAATTGCCCATATTTTCATCACCCCTGATTGGAATTACATAAATTTTTAATGGTTGCATAGCCCTGATCAGATTCTTTCTTTGATGCACCAATGACAGGCTTTGGGAACTGACAGACTTTGGGACTGCCGAACAGGTGTCAGGCAGATAATGGCCAAGTCCTGCAGGCCAAGAGTAGTGGCATTGGCTTCAACATACTTGTGCATTGCGCCCTACCTGCTGTGCATGCCACCAATTTGCAACAGACAGGATACTTGGGAGGATGCCGATGATGCTGGCCCAAGTTGAGGACTTAACAGAGGGGAAGAAGGTAGAAGGGCCTAAGCCTAGTCAATACCCAGAATGAGGAAATATGTACATGCATGTCCTACTTATATAGGTTTAAGAAGTGACATGTGGAATAAGGAATGTGAGACAACAGGGTATGCAGAGCATGTGGTTATTGTCCACAACAAGTAAAATTAGAATGAAGGAATGTAAAATGGGGATAGAACAATAAAGGATAGAATAATAGAAATGTGGCCAAGGATAGGACAATAGGAAGTGACCGACTATAAAACAATGTAACCATGGCTGAGGATAATACAAGGACAGGAAGTCCTCAGGTGAGGCGAATTGAAAGGTGAGGAGTAGGCATGGTGGGATTAATGAATGGTGAGTGGTATAGTGTAGGTGAGGACAAGGAGTGTGGATGGTGGATGTGCCGAGCTGAGACCGGCATACCAAGTGATATACATGTGGCATGGACACTTGGACGTTGACATAGGATGACTGCTCAGTCGGCACTGCCAAATTAATGGGTTTTGGTACATGTACTTGATAGTATCCCCCCCTTAGCAGCTGAAACCATGAATCTGGAAATTAAATTTAGAGTTTTGGAATGCCTAAACATAACGGTACAGGTTGTTTGGGAAGTTCCTAGGCTTCCATCATCATAACCGCATCATCCCAACCTGTCAAAACACAAAAGATCCGAAAAAAAATCGGTGCCAAGACCGATAATGTTGAGCAGGGGCCCGAAGGGAGACAGATTGCCTGTAGGCATGGCCGGGAGTCAGGAAATGTGGGGTGGAAAACAGGAAGAGTCGCTGAGGGTATGGAGGGGGCGGTTAAGGAGGATGCTTTGGCAGGGGTGGTTACCCCAGAACCAAATGTCGAAGCTGCTACCATGGCTTTGGTAGTGGAGAATCAGATGTCTGCACTGAATGTGGAGGATGGCCAAGAGGCCAAAAGTCAAGGGGCTGCAAGGGCCAGACAGGCAGAGGTAGGGAACGGCACGGGTCACCCACGGGTCAAATGTGGGTGACCCGCACCCAACCCATGGGAAACCCAAACCCGTCAACCCATGGGTTTTTTCCCATGGGTCGATGGGTGTCGGGTGCACACCACACCCACAGGCATATGGTGCATACAGCATATATGATACATACGATGCATACGGTGTGTACAGTGCATATGACATGTACGACACGTATGGGGCATATAGTGCATACAGAGCATACAGCATGTATGGCGTGTACAGCACATATGGCGCGTACAACTCGTACAGCATGTTTGTCGCATTTGTGGTGTCGTGTGCACGTACAGTGCTTTCATTGCATTTGGGGCGTCACATTTGTGTCGGCACGTGCGCATATGCATAAGGTGCGTTCGGTCGGAGTTGATGCCCTGGGTTGGGCCCAGGTCATGGGTGCTCACGGCTTGACCCGCACCCACACCCAAGGACACCCAACCCAGTGACCCGTGTGGGTTGGCCTGACCCATGCATTTCCCTAGGCAGATGTCCCTGGAACCTCAGTAGTCCCAAGGGTTCTAGAGTGGAAGAGGGGTAGAAATGTAGAGGCGGGGCCTAGTAAGAGGCCGAGTGCGAGAGGATGGGGGCAGAGTGAGAGGGCAAGAGGGGCCCAGGTGAGTGTTTATTAGATGGTTATTTTCGTTTTTATTGATTTTTTGTTTAACAGTGCAAAACCAAAACATCCCAGGATGAAATCTACCTGGTGGGTCAATATTGGGAAGAGGGTGATGAGGTGTCAGAACCGGAGAGTGAGGAGGTAGATGCAGAGGTAAAGGAACCTCTAAGTAAAGGGCCAAGGCGGGCCTGTACCCTGTGGCCGAGCAGGAGTTCTACTGTGGAGGTACCACAGGCTGGGGTGTTAGGACAGAAATGGATGGAGAAGGCGGAGAAGTTGGACAGGATGGAGGAGATGTTTGACGAGATCATCAAAAGGATCCGACAGGTTGAGAACACGTTGTTGCTCATCCTGGAGGAGGGTTTGGAAATCTCGGGAGATGCAGGATGGCTGGAGAAGTTGAGGAATGGGTTGAGAGATGGGGAGGGGAAGGATAAGGGGAAGGGAAAGCAGAGGGAAGATGGGGGTGAAGATAATAGTGATGTTGATATTGATCAAAGATATAATGATAATTAATTAATTATTTTTTTGACTAAAGGGAACAAGAAAAGGCATGGAGAAGTGAAGTGGTTGTGCCAGATAGTTCAGCAGATTTGGACATGGTAAGTGGAAGGGAAGAGATGTCGATAGTGGGATGAGGGGATATATTCGGGAGTGAAGGTAGTCGTAAGATCGTGAGTGGAGTGTCAGGATGATGTAGGGGTAGGACTGAGGGAATGGAGGAAGTGAAGGATGGGACAGAGAGTGGTGAACGGAGGGGTTTTGCGGGGAAGGGATGTTTTCGGGAGGGGAGATTGCATAGTTTGAAGTATTTCTAGCTAGTCACCACCCCTCCCTTTTAGATAGATATCCCAACGTCTATTAAAGGTGTCAGCCTCTAGCCAAGAAGAGCAGAGAAGACTCATAAAGGCATATAATGTGCATATACAGAGTGAATAAACAGGAATAGATGGGGACAGATGGAAGAGACCTTGGCCAAATGTGCCAAATGATGACGCTGACCGAGAGGTCCCAGCCAAAAACTTGCCAGCCATTCTGGTATATAAGCGTGCATGAGGCAGTTTCATTGACTAGGGCTATTGGCAGAGCTTCCAGTGATGGAACAGGATCCTAGCTGATGCTTTTGGAACAGTGGCAAGAGCTGACTGGACTAAGGCCATTGGGATGCATCTAAAAGTGTTAGTGGCTTGATGGAATGTAATATTTCTCAATACCCTGTTAATCAATGGATTATAGTGGGTGAGCGAGTTGTGACTGAATATTGCTGACCGATGGATCTAGTGACATGACAGATCGATGGGTGGACTGATATTGTCCAAACAGAAAATCTAGTAGACATATCTATGCGGTTAGCAAGCAGTACTAGATCGAGAAAGGTCCAAAAAGGGTCATAATCATAAGGAAATGTTCAAATAGTCTGTGAGCTGATACTAATTGATTAAGCATGCCAAACAGATTGCCGAGGGTGGGGCGTTGCCTCCTGGTTGGCAGGAAAAAACTGAGGTTCTTCTGAACTGGATAGTTTCTGAATCTATACTGGTATTGGGTCGAAAATGCTGGGGCATGGATCTGTCTTATTGGACACCCTTCTGGGAGTAAGATGATCCGATGAAGCTATGAGCAGATCCTGATTCAAAACAGTTAGAAAGGGTCACTGGGGAACCCGGTTCCGAATAAAAAGATAGAAAGATCATTAAAAGGCTGTCTTGTGAGACCATATTTGTAAGAAGCGAAGGCACAGAAGGTAGTTTGATTCTGGGTATACTGTCAGGCTTGGGGAACTGACAGACTTTGGGATTGCCAAAAAGGTGTTGGACGGACAATGGCCAAGTCCTGCAGGCCAAGAGTAGTGGCATTGGCTTCAACGTACTCGTGTGTTGTGCCCTACCTGCCATGCATGCCCCCAATTTGCAACAGACAGGATACTCAGGAGGATGCCGATGATGCTGGCCCAAGTTGAGGACTTAACAGAGGGGAAGAAGGTAGAAGGGCCTAAGCCTAGTTGATACCCAGAATAAGGAAATATGTACATGCATGTCCTACTTACATGTATATAGGTTTAAGAAGCGACATGTGGAATAAGGAATGTGAGACAACAAGGTATGCAGAGCATGTGGTTATTGTCCACAATGAGTAAAATTAGAAAGAAGGAATGTAAAACGGGGATAGAACAATAAAGGATAGAATAATAGAAATGTGCCCAAGGATAAGACAATAGGAAGTGACCGACTATAAAACAATGTAGCCATGGCCGAGGATAATACAAGGACAAGAAGTCCTCAGGTGAGGCGGATTGAAGGGTGAGGAGTAGGCATGTGGGATTAATGAATGGTGAGTGGCGTAGTGTGGGTGAGGACAAGGAGTGTGGATGGTGGATGTGCCGAGCCAAGACCGGTGTACCAAGTGATATGCATGTGGTATGGACACTTAGACATTGACATAGGATGACTGCTCGGTCAGCACTGCCAAATTAATGGGTCTCGGTATGTGTACTTGACAACCAAGACTTTTTTCTTATATGTTTTACATTCAAAGCTATTCAATGAATAGTCCAAAAGCACTAAACATTGACTCAGTTTTGTGAGTCACTGTAGCTAACTACTTCTAATATGAGCTCTTTTCCAAGAGACTGAGGTATGAGTTCAAGTTTATCCTCATATTTCATACAATTGTTAACTATTCTTTTAGATAGTATTTCAATCTTGATAATTTCACAAGAACTGGCACCTAAAGTCTAGTTGATTGAAAGAAATATAATAGCAGTAGTAGTCTGTTGCTCCTTTGAGGCATTTGAAGTCTTTGGACTCCTGATTAAGCCCTTTCCTTTTATTTATACTGAAATAATCCTCACTCTTATTGTTGGGGATCTCTCAGTGCTAGGAATACAGCACTAGAAAGCATAAAAACCATTTAAAACACTAAAAGTACAAAAATCATTGAAGCCTTATCCTAATACTCTAGTATTTCTCTCAATTAGCCTTGGAATGCTCATTAAATTAGTCACTTATATTCAAATATTCACTAATAGGCCTTGCCTAACCTTCCTGGTGCTTCACAATAATTCCTAATACTCCCATTATCCCTAATTCAACTTCCATTGCTTCTATTATTCACCACCAAAGGTTTGGCTCAAAATTTGAACTCTACTGCCCAGTTAATTGGACCACAGCAGGATTCAAGCCCAGAGCCTGGTTACCAGTTTCTCTATGGAAACACACCAAACATTAGCCTGAGACACTCCTGTCTCTACAAATATTATGGTGAGATACTAGACTGTCTTTGCACTGTCTCTGCCCTTAATCACATGCTAAAATCTGGTCTAAAATTCCCATTTTGTTGCTAAATAAGGAAAGTAATCAGCAATAGGTTCAGGCACTTCTACAGGTTGCCAGCACCTTCCATCACCTTTTGTAAAATGCCATTAGGTTCTGGAAGACTTTCCTCATTAGTCAGATTAGTCAGGAGATACTTAGCTTACTAATCAGCCTGTAAATTAGTATAAAAGGAGGCCTTCTTGCCCCTCTTTGAAATACAATTCATCTTATCTCCTTTCCACTTGTCCAAGTGTGATACTGTTAAGTACACATCACTGAGCTTCAGTTCATTCAGTCATACCAGCCAAACTTCTACTGTATAATCTTACATACAAGTGACCAAGTCAAATATTCACAAGTCACTAGTATGTCAGTCTTGGCTTGGTATACTTGCTTCACACATTTGGTCCATCACATCTTCTATTCCTTTTAATTTCATATATTCTTTTATGTTCACTTTGGTATGTTTCACTTATGCCCAGTCCTATATGTCCACTCTCAATATCTTGTCTCCATGTCTCTTTATTTCATTTACACTTCTTAAGCTACCCTGTTCTATATTATGATCATCAATCCCCATTGCTTGACTATATAGGTAGCACATCATCTTGTATATATTCTCTGTTCTGAATATTGACTAAGATACACATACATCTACCTCTAAGTCTTCGTCCATGTTCAGTACCAACAATCATGGTTCTCTACTGAACACTTCCAAATCCAGTGGCATTAGGGATAGGAGGGCACAATGCACATATATTGAAGCCAAACCCAACCACATTGTATTCAAGGGTATTATTATTGTGAAGGCAACTCTATTGACAGAGTAAGCCTGCAACATGTGAGTTCAGCATAAGAGCTAGTATATTGACTACTATACATGCGACATGTGAGTTCAGCATAGGAGCTGAAGAAGCGAAGGTACTACAAGTGTACTACTTATATACTATTCAGCAATCAATGGATGGCCAAAACCATAGAACAATAAGAGCTGTTATATAATAGCCCAAGGCAGTGCACAATGACAATGGGTCAAGTATTTACCACTTTTACAACACTCCCCCATACTTGAGCCATCATTTAATTCAGAAAAACCATAGAGGATGAGTTTGAAAAGGTCATCATGACATCGTATATGTGTGTGTATGGGAATGGGGATGATAGTTGTCCTACAGTTGAGTGGAGGTGCAAGCACGAGCAGGTTCAGATGGAGCAAAACACCAGCTAGACTTTAGTGCAGATTCCCATGTGCAAGATTGGAAAGGGCCACCAATTGAGCGTGAACTGAGTGTGAAAGACTGTGAGCATGAACAGCTGCAAGCATGAACAGCTGTAGATGGGGCAGTGCAAATAGATGCAGTGTATGAGGGAGGTAGAGGCTGCACTCCTCGACGAAGAGGATGCATTTGCAAGAGGTGGTAATGGCCAGGGCTGCATGCTGTGGAGCTGTGTGAGTCAGAGGTGCAAGCTGTAGAGCTGCTGGTGGCAGTGACACTGCTCGATATGTCAATACATGTGGTGGCAGTTGCTCACATCTCATAGCAATCAGTGGTGAGTCGGTGTGTGAACTGAGATCGCATCTATAGTAGCCAGTCGGCATGTGGAATATATTATTAGGAGGCAAATGCAGCACTGCTGGTGTATGGCAGCAACATGTATGTGCTGGCTAAGTGGGTCATGCACATACTAGATGTCATCCTGCTCCTCCTGAATGGCAAGCCTTGCCATGGTGATGCATGGCAGTGGTGGGATGGGGTAACAGCAGAGGTCACATTGATATGTGTGCTACAAGTAAGATACAGCGGCAGTACATTCCATATGCATGGAAATGTGGGTGGAACTGACTGAGATGCATTGCACGAAGTGGCATGTGTAGGTGTGGTGATAGCACACTGCAGACACATAAAAACATGAGCAGTCAAATAAGATGCACTGCATGCAAGAAGTGAATCTGTGTAAGGTGTATGGGGTTGCTGTGTTTAGCTGTAAGGTGTCTGTAGGTTACTCAAGTGTTTTGAATCCATGTTTCATAATTCTCCCCCACAATTGAGATTTCAGTGGGTCTGAGCTACAGCCTTACATGGTAACATGTAACTGACATGCACATGGTGGCGAGCTTGGGGTGTGACCAGTGTCATGTGTATTATGGCAATTTAGTGAGATGATGTCCTGTGTGGTAGTGAGCCACTGTGTGACCAGCCTCACGTGTCATAGCATGAGTTGGTATCCGGTCTGTATCACTAATGGTGGCAAGCTGCTATATGAGCAGCATTGTGCCTGTGAGCCCCTGCATAGCTGCTTTTGCATGTCATAGTGAGTCGACGAGCAGTGTGTCATATAGAAGACAAGCTGGGATGTGTAGCTGGCATCATGCTAGTGAGGTGCCATGTGATCAACCTTGTGTGTCGTGATGAGTTGATGTCCAGTCTGTGTTACTAATAATAGCAAGCTGCTATGTGGGCAGCCTTGCATCTGTGAGCTTCTGCATAGTCTTCTTGCACATGTCATGGCAAGTCAACAAGCAGTATGCTCCACATAGGAGGAAAGCTAGTGTGTAGCTAGCATTGCACTGTGAGCTGCCATGTGGTTGATCTTGTGTGTCTAAGCAAATTGATGTTCACCCTGTGTCATGGGTGGTTATGAGCAGCCATGTAGCTGACCTCACGTTTGACATGGTGAGTCAGTATCAGGTGTCACATGGTGGCAAGCTGGTATGCGGCCAGCCTTGTGGCTTGTGGTAAGCTCCATGTAGTCACCCTCATGCATCATGGTGAGTTGACAAGTGGCCTGTCACCAGTTGTAATGGCAACTTGGGCATATTTCTGATAATGGTAGGTGGCCATTGTTGCATATATGGCAAACTGAGCATGTTGTGAGTGTGGCTGCAATTGAGCATGGCTGCAATTGAGCATGGCTGCAATTGAGCATGGCTGCAGTTGAGTGTGGCTGCATTTGAGCATAGCTGCAGTTGAATGTGGCTGCAGTTGAGCATGGCTGGAATTGAGTGTAGCTACAGTTAAGCATGGCTGTGGTTGTAGTTGAGCATGGCTGTGGTTGAGTGTGGCTGCGGTTGGCATGGCTGCAGTTGAGCATGGCTGTGGGTGAGCATGGCTGCTTTTGCATGTAGTTGGTGAATCAGTGTATGACTGTCTGAAGTGTCCATTTAGGAGATCTCCCCTGCAATTGAAACAATTGAATAGAAAGAGGGTGGTTGCACATGTTGCCAGCATCATGTCACTTAATGGGGAGCATGTGAGATCGATGGTGGCATTTCGGTATGCTGTGCATTGGTTCCGCTTGTCTTCGTAGCATTTTCAGTTTTGCATTCATGTACGATGTCAGTTGCATCCTGGCAAGAGTCAAGACAAAAATAGGAGAAGGAGTGGGGACACTAGATAAGGATGTGGTGAAATATATGTCATGCTTGCTGGAACAATAGGACAAAAAATATAGGCTTGG
Source organism: Gomphus sp. MG54 (assembly GCA_003314385.1). Classification (NCBI taxonomy): domain Eukaryota; kingdom Fungi; phylum Basidiomycota; class Agaricomycetes; order Gomphales; family Gomphaceae; genus Gomphus; species Gomphus sp. MG54. The sequence goes on from QLPG01004249.1 coordinate 34,323, forward strand.
AAGGCCATGAAAATGGTATGGCTGGTTCTGAACATGCATTGTGCATGTAATGTCATCCTGGGTGTTGTGAACACTAGTGGCACTTGTACCAAGGGGATCGTAGCATGAGTGAATTGGGTTGGCCTAACCTGTGCTATTCCCTAGAACCAATCTCTTATATTTTGGAAAGTTAGAAACATATGAGGAACTAAGTTAGAACTAAGCCAGAAGCTGAGTCGGAGACTAGGACACAAATTGAGTCAATATTTATACTGGCAAATAGTCCAGCCAACTGGGGGTTATATACATGTGACTACTCCTTGTATTTTCTACTGTCCAGTGTAAAGACAAGGAGAGGGAGGAAATACAAGGGGTTAATAGAAAGTGAAGAACAAAGGAGTTAGATATGTAGTGATCCTTTGAGATGCCTACTGCAAGAGCAGAACCATGGTTATAGAATTACAGGAATTCAGGATTGTGGAGACCCAAGAGGCTGAAGTTCTATAGATAGCAGACTGTAATAGAAATGAAAGCATAGGGTGCTTGAGGAACCACACACTCTTTACTGAAAGACTGTGGAGGTGAGCTAACTGTTCTTAGTATAGGCTACTGCTCTAGTATGGGGAGGCATAATGATAAGAAATGTTAAGGCCAGACAATTGAGTAGGGAGAAATACATAAGTTGAAGCCAAGTCCCTCTAACTTCAAAACACCTGAATGACTAGTCATACAAGTCTAATACCATGACCAACCACCACCCTAAGCCCTGGCACTTTGTTGTCTACTCTCTGTCCCTTCCATTTCCTCATCCTCAACCTTAGGACCCTTGACTCCCTATGTGCTCGGAACCTCATTCCCCCTACAGAATCCTTTGGAAACCTATGGAATCTTTCTGGTATTGTTATTTAAGTACCTTTTAACACTTAGCTTGGTATATTCAGTTCATCTTTTCTTTCCTACTGACTTCACTTTATTCATTCATATTCTTTTCACTTTACTCTGATATACTTCAGTTTATATACAGGTGTTACAACCTTGCCAAAGACATTTCCATTTGAAGCACATGGATATGATCCCCCTTTTGGGAAGAACCTGCTTGATGGATATGGTTGTGTTTCCATTCTCAGTAAAGCCTGGTCATCTGCCTCTCCTTAACCATTGAACCTCTGCCACCAATCCTCAGCACTCTAACTGGAAACCATGCCCTCCAACCAGACATTGTGCCCACCATTCACTGGTTACAAATTTGCCTAACCTTACCATTAAACACCTTTTAATTTCCATTCCTTCATTTCACCCATTCAACCCAACCCCACTCCCCATTTCCTAAAATGGAAGTACAATGTAACTTCCCTTGTTCCCAATTACCTAAGCACTACCGGAATTTGAAATACATACCAGTATATAAAATGTATGCAAATTAGTAGTTCGGTAGTCAGAATATTGACTTAGAATTTGACCAAGGAAAATCCACTCTGAAACCTCTGTCCAAAGTTAGGGATACAATGAGATCTGGAGGGAACAGTGTAGGGTGCAAACTTGCATCTCACCCCTGAGAGACCAATCTCAATATATTGTACTTATATATCGATTTCTATGCCATTCTGTGTGCTTTTTCATTCTGAAAATTTTCGTTATTATTTTGTATTTTTACCCTCAATATTGAGGGAGTTATTCTTCATTTTGTATGTACTCACGCATGCTTACACTGTCAAGTCCATGTACCGAGACCCATCTGCCGGCAGTGCCGACCAAGCAATCATCCTATATCCACAACCAAGTGCCCGCATCGCATGCATAACACTTGGTGCGCCGGTCTCAGCTTGGCACATCCGCCATCCACACTCCTTGGTTCGTTTCACCTTGGGACTTCCTGTCCTTGTATTATCCTCGGGCATGACCCCATTGTTTTATACTCGGCCACTC